>JAJTIZ010000258.1:0-36611 GCA_021365335.1 Phaeosphaeriaceae sp. PMI808
CTATAATAATAGCCTCCTCTTTTCTTATACTTTAACCTAAAGTACTAAAGTTAGTATTTTCCTCTATAGAGTACTCTTATAAGGATACCTTCTATTCTATAGCTTTCTATATTAGCTTCTATTATTTACTAATTTATTATTTTATCCTTATTATATATCCTAGGGTATACTTAGAGTTACCTATTATAGGACTACTTATTATTATATTAAGTATATAGGAGTATATAGTATATTTATTTAATCCTTTTAGTAAAGGGTTTTTAATTATAATTACCTTCTTTAGTTATAATTTAAGTAACTTATTTAGTATTATTATCTCTACTTTTTAGGGTCTATATTAGTAAGTTTAGATTAGCCCTTTTAACCCTATTAGTACCTAATATAAACGTATATTTATAGGTAATTAGTAAGAATTACTATATTATTATTATATAGTATTTACTAGGTAAGAGTATAGAGAGATTATAGAGTACCTATATATCTAGTAAGAGCTAGTAGGTAGGTATAAAAGTTATTTATTACTACTACCTCTAGGATATTATTCTTTATCTATTTTTTAAACTCTTTAATTATATCTTATTATACTATCCCTAGCTTTATCTCTAGTACTACTATTCCTAACTACGTCTATACTCTACTATATAATATAGCTACTTAGTTTAAGGTTATCTAGTTCTAATATTAGCCCTACCTAAAGAGCTTTATTATAATTAGTAAGAATAACTTAGATAGGTCTTTTAAAAGTTTTATAACTATAGTTTATAAGGATAACTACTATTATTAGGTTAGTAACTTTAGAGTATATAACTCCTACTTAAAGGCCTATAAGAGTAGCTATACTAAGGTATATTCTACTATCTCTTTACCTTATTAGTACTAACCTATTTAAGTCCTACTATATTTCTACTATATAGTTAATATCTTTAAGTACTTTATTACCTCTACTATTTATAGTACTAATTACGCGATTACTAATATAGGTAAGGAGGAGGATAAGGCTACTATTCTTAATAATCTAGTAATTAAGGCTTACTAGTAGTAGGCCTTTAACTATATCTAAAAGCTTACTAGTACCTTTAACTCCTATACTATATAGTTAGCCTAAGAGGAGAAGAAGGTAGGAGAAGAGGACTTTACTAGAGCTTATTAGATATCTATATAGTATAATCTTAAGTAGTATAAGCTTAGTTTAGGCTCTTTAGGTAGGGCTACTCCTACTAATATAGTTTACCTCTACGCGTATTCTAAGCTAGCTCTAGCTACTTCCTATATTTCTAACTATTACTCTAGGCGCCTAGTAACTTAATATTATAGTTCTAGAACCTTCCTATTAATACTCTAAGTATAATCTAGTTTATAGAGCTAGTATATATCTAGGACTCTATTAAACCCCTTAGATTTAATACTAAAAGCTATCTTAATAGAGTATTTCCTATAGCTTAAGTACTACTTAGAGTTATATATATACTCTATATATAGTAGAAGATCTACTTAGTTATCCTACTAGTAGTTTATATAGATTCTTAGGTACGTTTTAAGTTCTTAGTTCTACTTCTTAGTCTATCTATCTATCTAAGGATAGAAAGCTATACTAAGATAGTAGTTAACTTTTAGGTAATAGTATATATTAGACTAGAATTAACTTATAAATATAGACTCTTAGTCTAAAAGTAGAGTATCTAGTAGACCTTACTTAAAGAAGTATTATCTTAGTAATAGTTTAGCTACTCCTTAGGCTATAATTATCTTAGTTATAGAGAGGTACTAGATATACTTCGTAAACTAGTCTACTAAAACTAGTATTATATTATACTAGTTCTCTTAAGCGTCCTTTACTACTAGTAAATTAGTAATAAAGTTAAGAGAGAAGTAATACTAGACTATTATTAGTACTAGTAGTAGTACTAGTAATCCCTATAGCTTATATTACTAAATCTTATTTAACTAATATAGAAAATATCTTTTAATATACTTATAGATATTATAGGCGAGGTAAGGCTAGTAGTACTTATATTTAAGTAGCTCTAATATCTTCTTATTACTATAATAACTAACGTAGTTCACAAGTAAGCGCCTTACCTAAGCGAGCACCCCACTAAATACAAAGTAATAGTTTCTAACTTCAATAGCTAATAACTCTACGAATACTAAAGGTATTAAGCTAATTTTTGATTGTAGTTAAGGAGCTAAGTAAGGGCTTTTATAATAATCAAAAATTAATATAATAGCTTACGTAATCGTAGAGATATAATAGCGCGAAGTTAAAGAGCCTCGCTTAGCCTCTAATCCCTACTTCGAGTATCTAGGCTTCGTAATAAATTTTATATCTCTAATATATTATTCTTTATAATATAAATAAGCTAAGATATAGATTTTAAGGCATGCAGCCTAGTATTAACGAAGGTATAAAAGCTATAAATTCTTATAGCTATAAAACTATCTTAAGCTTAAAACTAGTTCTAATAAAGATAATAGAGTATTCTAAATAATATAAATTATAATTTTACTATTTAAAAAAAGGATCTATAATATAGTTTATAAGTAAGTAGACTACCTAAGTAGATAGACTATATCGAAAATATACTAAAAGTATACTATATTAATTAATATAGGCTTAGATTAGAATTATATTCTTAGTTTAAATTTTTATAAGTTATATTATATATACCTAAGTAGTATATAAAAGTATTATTATTATAAATTATAGCTATAGCTTATTATATACTATAATATAAATTTCTAATTAAGCTAGCTCTAGCTTTTATATCTTCTCTAATACTAGACTATACGCCTTAAAATCTATATATTAGCTTATTATATTATAAAGAATAATATATTAGAGATATAAAATTTATTACGAAGCCTAGATACTCGAAGTAGGGATTAGAGGCTAAGCGAGGCTCTTTAACTTCGCGCTATTATATCTCTACGATTACGTAAGCTATTATATTAATTTTTGATTATTATAAAAGCCCTTACTTAGCTCCTTAACTACAATCAAAATTAGCTTAATACCTTTAGTATTCGTAGAGTTATTAGCTATTGAAGTTAGAAACTATTACTTTATATTTAGTGGGCGCTCGCTTAGGTAGGGCGCTTACTTGTGAACTACGTTACCTATAGGATTATTATAGTTCTTCTATAGTATATTTTAGTAGAGAGCTCTATTATTAGGAATCTATACTTTCCTACTCCTATATAGAGTACTACTAAGGTTAATCTCTTAGCTATAGCTACTCTTCTTTACCCTACCTACTCTCTATAGTATCTCTATTATATATATAGGATAGGCTAAGTCCTATTCTTATACTTTATAGATAAACTAAGAAAGGTAGTTTAGAACTTCTAATATATAGGTAGACTTATCTAGTATTACTTTAAATATAAAACTATTTAGTAATAAAATCCTTTAAATTATATCTTAAAGAAGTACTTTAGTAATCTCTTAGGTTTACTTACTAGCTTTAAGATTAGTAGTACCTCGCCTATTATCTTTAATAGTAGTAGGGAGAGGCCTACTTAGTAGTAATATATTACTAGTTTCTAAGCTTAAGTTAGGAAATTCCTCCTTAGGTATTTTAGTAATTTTAGTAGATTAATAGGTTCCTATAGAAGCCTCTCTAGAGATACTTAGTCCTAATACTCTCTAGGAATAGGTATCTAAAGCTCTAGACTTCTAGAAGGTCTAGACTTAAAGCTTTTACTATAGTATAGATAATATTATATTATAGAGTACCTACTACTCCTTTATATAAAGTCTAAGTATATAATCTAGCTACCTTAATAGACTATTAGTAGGATTCTCCTATCTTAGTTTATACTTAATCTTAAAGTTAAACCTAGTAAGCTCCTTAGCCTAATAGGCCTACTTAGGAGTAGGTTCCTTAGTAGTTATAAAATACTAAAGATTATTATAATTAGAAAGTACCTAGATTATTAATAGGGTATATTTAAGGTAGTAGTACTATATCTTAAATAACTTTATTATAGTACTTAACTCCTTATTATATATATACTAATAAGTTAATTAGCCTATAAACTTTCTACTCTAGAAAGCTATAGGTTTCTAATAATAATTAGATACTAACTTAGATATCTAGAGTTAAAGTAGGATTACTTCTATAGTAAAGTCTAATATATTAGTTATAACTATTACTACCTTCTTAGAGTTAAAAGTATTAGAGTACTAGGACTTTTATAAACTTCTCTTATAGTATTAAGAAGGCTCTTTAGATATTCTTAAGCTATAACTATAGTTTATACTACCTAGTTAGTCCTTTCTTAGTCTTCTAATTCTTCTTATACTAAGACTAACCTCTAGGGCTAACGCGGACCTCTAGTAGGACCTATATAGCTATTATATAGTCTACTAGTAGCTCTATAATAGTAGAATAATTATAAATAAACCTTTAGTAGAAATTAGTAAATCTAAAGAAGACTTAAATATCTTTATACTCTTTAGGCTCTAGTTACTCTCTAATAGTCTTTACCTATATAAGATCTATTATAATACTCTTAGGTATTATAATATAGTCTAGTAACTTAACTAACTTTATTAAGAAAATATACTTACTAGCCTTATAATAAAGATCCTATTCTATAAGTTAGTCTAAGACCTTTTAATATAAGTTATAGTTCTTCTTATTTTTAGAGTATATAAGGATATTATTAAGATATATAATATATTCTATCTACTAACCTACTAAGAGCTTAATAGATATATAACTAGAATATTATAGGTATATTTACTAAACTAAAGAGTATAATAAGGTACTTAAAAGAACTATACTTATTTTAAAAGCTATCTTCTACTTATCTCCCTTCTTAATATAGAGCCTATAATAGATATATAAAGGTTAAGTTTACTAAAGACTTTAGCTTTTAAGAGCTAGTCTAATATCTTACTATAAGTAGGATTAAATACTAGTTCTTAATTATAACTTTATTTAGTCTATAATAGTCTATATAGAGCCTTATAGTACTATTTACCTTTAGGATAAAGAGAATTAGTATACTTATAGGTAACTTACTAGGTCTAATCTAACCTTCTCCTATACTATATTAAGGTATTCCTATAGGATATCTAATTCTTAGTATAATAGGTTATATATTAGGAGGTTTAGGATCTTCTTTCCCTCCTTAATATCTATAGTATAATTATAATTACTATACTAGGTAAGACGCTATATCTACTATTTACTAAAAGCTCTCTACTTATAATAATACTTTTTAGGTATATAAGCTATTTCTTCCTTATTAAAGCTATCCTCTATAGGCTAGCTATATAGAGTATCTTCTATAGCCTACTAGGTAGGATATAGGCTACTCCTAGAGGGAGAGTTACCTACCTAGAGTTCTTATTATATATACTAGCTACTACGCGACGCGTAGTTTCTCTAGGAAGCTAAGCTAGGTTAGGGGTATCCTTAATATACTTCTTAACTATATTAAGGATATCTAGGATTATTACCTTTAACTAGAGTAGCCTATAGTCTTAATACTATATAGTATTCTTATCTACGTCCTACTAGGCCTAGTAGGTTATAGAGGGGGCCTAGAGGCTTCTTAATATAGGCCCTTAATTAGGATAGTCTTTAATTCTATACTTATAGTTGTATAGGCGAGCTAGTTAGAGTAAAGGACGTATACCCTTTCCCCTAGGGCGATACCTTAGAGTAGCTACTCTATATCTTTAATAAGAACTTATTCTTTATTATTCTCCTACTATTTAAACTTCTTTATAGAGAATTAGATTTAGGGTTAGCTTCTTATAGCTATAGGTATCTAAGTATAATATTATACCCCTTAAAATCTATAGACTAGAAGTATTAGGGACCTACTATATAGGTTACTCCTTTACTATCTATATATATTATTAAGAGGTTATACGCTACCTAGATCCTTAATTAGTTATTATCTAAGAAGGTAGTAATAGGTTTACTTACTACTAGTACTAGTAAGTAACCTAGTATTATAGTAATTCTTATATTAATAAAGTTAATTTCTACTCCTAAGTTATATAGTACTTAGAGCGCTATTAGAGTACCTATAGGCCCTTATAGGACTATAATTACTATAATCTATAACTATTTCCTATTAGTATTAGGCCCTAATTATAAGTAGGATAGGTTTATACAGAGGGGTGCAACGAAAAAGAAGTAATCGATTTTTTAATCTTTTTTAAAGTACTATATCCTAAGAACTATATAAGCTAGAAATAAAATAAAATATTAGTTTTATAGAGAAAAAGGTAAATTTTTATTTTCTAATAAAAAAATAGGAATATTATATAATCTATATTATTATATTTAAAGTTAAAGTAGGGGTATATTTTTACTTCTTTTTTAAAGTAGTATAACTTTTTAATTTACGTTTAAAAAAGTCTAATTTTTTAACTAATCCTAGTTTACTTAGTAAAGATTATATAAATAAATTTATAGTATAGGTTACTTATCTAAGTAATTTTTTAGAATTAGAGGAAAAAAATAAAAAAATTAGATTAATAGTTAGCTTACGTAATAGATTACTAAAATACTAGCCTATAGCTAATAAATTAAGATATTTTAAAATTTTTACTAAATTCTTTAAATTAGTACTAAATCTCTAAAAACTCGAATCTAATATCTAGCTTTAATTAGAAGCTAATAACTCTCCTAATTAGATAGCTACTATCTTAAAAATAATAATAATAATAATTTATAATACTATTAATAGAATTAAGAAGGGAAAAGTTATAAAAGTAGAAGATATAAAAAGATATAAAAAAAGACCTACTAGGGTTTCTAAAGGAGAAAAATAAGTTATTATAAGTAATATAATTTAAAGCCTTAAGAAGATAAATAAGAAATTAATACTAGAAAATAATCTAAGTATTAGTATAAGAAAGTTATAATACTTTTTAGAAGAGGAGAGAGTTACTATAAATATAACTACTAAAAAATCTTAAATTTTTAGCTAAATTAGCTTAATTAAGACTTAGGTACGCTAAATAGTAATTAAAGATAGTAGAAAAGAAAGTATTTAATCTAAAAAAGATTATATTTTTTAATAAAAGCTTTATATAAAGAGAGTAGAGAGCTAGATAAGAATACTATAGAAAAATCGGCTCTATTATAGCTCGAGAGTAATTAGTCTCTATAACTAATAAAAATATATTTAAAAAAAATCCTAGTATACTAATTTTTTCTATTTTTTATAACCTCTTTTTCTATTTAATTCGTTTTTTATTACCTTAATATTAACTAAGTTATAGCTAAAAATATAACTCTCTTAGTTTAGAGATCTATTTAGATAGAAGGATAATATAAATTAATTACTAAAATAGACTCTATAAATACTTTACCTTTCGATAATAGAAGATATATCTAAGAGGTACTAAATCTAGTAGTTAAAAAGTATATAAAATATAATATATAACCTAACCTCCTTTTTACCCCTTTTTCTTATATATATATAACTCTATATATATATATATATATTAGTTATATTTCTAAAATATATATATTATCTATTTAGTCTAGAGATTTTAGTAAGAGAACTATAAAATCGATAAAATTAAAGCTATTAAAGATTAGTTTAAAAGGAATTAAGTTAAGCTTTATACTTAATTTACCTTTAGTCTAAATTTAAATCCTATTAAAAATAAATAGAATCTACTTAAAGATAGGCTAAATAAACGACCTAGGAAGAGTTTAGGTATAGATATTAGTTTAAAGAGTATAGAAGCTTTTAAGCTTACTATAATAGAAGAGTAGAACGCTATAAGCTAGTAGGCTATATATAATTATATACTTTCTATAATTAGAAAGTAGGAGGCTATTAAAATAGTTATAGGCTATTAGACTAAGTTTTAGTCTAGTCTAATATATATTTATTAACTAAAGTCTAAAAAAACCGAGTTTCTTTATAACTATTAATATAGTAATACGATATATATATAAAGCTAATATATTATAGGCTTTATATATATAATTAATATATATAAAATATAGAAAAAAAGATACTTAAAATAAAAAGTTGTAAGCCTTTAAATACGGCTTAAAAATATACCCCTATTTCAGTGAGCTACTATAGCCGAGCTACGCTTACTAAGCTTTAGATATATAAATAATCTAAAAGGGCGAGCTTTTCTCTTTCTAAATATCTATTTTTTATAGTTATAGCTCTTATATTAAGTAAGTTATAATACTTTTAAAAAGGTTAAAAAATCAATTACTTCTTTTTCGTTGCACTCCTCTGTATTATATACGTATAACCTAGCTAGAATTAATTATAATTACCTACGTACTAAAACTATAGTTTTCTAATTTAACTACACCTTTACTATATTAATAAAGAGTCTTACTACCTAAACTAAATCGAGCTAAACTAATAACTAAAATAAGTTAAGCTAATTATTATTTAATTTATTAAAAAGAACTAAATCTATAGTAAATTATTATTATAGATTTAGCCCTAAGGGGATATACTAAGATTTAAACTTAGGACCTTTATAGTATAACTATAACGCGCTACTACTATACTATACGCCTAATTAAATAATAACTTAAAAGTTTAAGAAGTAATACTAATTATTACTATTATAGATTATAAGTTAATAATATAATAATCTACTAAGTATAATATAATCCTATAGTAATACTAAGGATAGATATTAACTATATAGCTTAGTTAACTTAACTATAATTAAGATGCGTAGCCTATAAGATCTAGGATAAGATTAACCTAGCTAGAAATAATTAGCTCTCTAATAATTACTAAATATACGCTAGCCTCTAATATTTAGGAACTATTATATTAATTTAAATTATTAACTATAGGCCTTAAGATATTTAAGGAGGATCTTAAATACTATAAGACTCTCTTTAAGTAGTATTAAATTAATTAATATATATATAATTAGGAGTAGACGAGCTTATAGTAAATTATAGTATTTATCTAATTATTAGTTATACTATATCTACTATATATATACTACCTACTAGATTAGTTACTATAATAATAGCTTACTAATCTTAAATAAGCTATTAGTATAGATAAATAAATTAAATAAGAGTAAGCTTATAAGAGATACTTTAATTTACTTAAACTAATAAGGAATATAGTAAACTAGAATACTTAGCTAGCTAAGTATAATAAAGCGTCTATAGAAGCTAAAATATATTAAGTTATAGAGCTATTATAAATTAACGTAATTACTAAAGACTTCCTTATAACTATTTATAAAGTTACTCCTATTTAGTCTATAACTTTTTAAGACTATTAGCGATTTAATCCTAGTATAAACTAGAAGGAGAAAATAAAATACTTCTATAAATATATAATAGTAAATTATCCTCTTAGATTAGAGTAATATATAGCTACTTTTATAGTTAATAATAGCTTAGAATACTATATTAGTAGTAGTAAACCTACTTAGAGAAAGACTTAAGATACCTCTCTTACTAAAAGCGCGCTACTTAGAAACTTAAGTAAACTCTAAGGATAAAAATATATACTAGATTAGTAGACTAGTTTTCTATATAAGAATAAGATAAACTCTAGAAACTAGGGTAGACCCTAAGGATAAAAATATATATAGAGGGTTGTAAAAAATAAAGTATAATTCTTTTTTTTTACCTTTTTTAAAGTAATATAACTTCCTTAATATAAGAGTTATAACTATAAAGTATAGATATTTTTAAAGAGAATAACTCGCTCTTTTAGGTTATATATAAATCTATAGCTTAGTAATTATATTTTAGCTATAGTAGCTTACTAAAATAAGGGTATCTTTTTAAGCTATATTAAAGGCTTATAACTTTTTATTTTAAGTATCTTTTTTCCTATATTTTATATATATTAACTAACTATATAGAACCTATTATATACTAACTTTATAGATATATTATATTACTATATTTATAGTTATAAAGAATCTCGGTTTTTTTAGACTTTAGTTAATAAATATATATTAGACTAGACTAATACTTAGTCTAATAGACTATAACTATTTTAATAGCCTCCTACTATCTAATTATAGAAAGTATATAATTATTTATAGCCTACTAGCTTATAGCATTCTACTCTTCTATTATAGTAAGCTTAAAAGTTTCTATACTCTTTAAATTAATTACTATACCTAAACTCTTTCTAGGGCCTTTATTTAGCCTATCTATAAGTATATTCTATATACTTTTAGTAGGATTTAAATCTAGACTAAATATAGAGTAAGGATAATACTTAATCTTATTCCTTTTAAACTAACTCTTAATAGCTTTAGTTTTATCTATTTTATAGTTATCTTACTAAAATCTCTAGCCTAAATAGATAATTAGTATATCTTTTAGAAATATAACTAATATATATATATATAAAAGAAAAAGGAGTTAAAAAGAGGTAGGATTACTTACTATATTTTATATACTTTTTAACTACTAGATTTAGTACCTCTTAGATATATATTCTATTATTAAAAGGTAAAGTATTTATAGAGTATCTTATAATAATAAATTTAGATTATCTTCTTATCTAAATAGATCTCTAAACTAAGATAGTTATATTTCTAGCTATAACTTAGTTAGTATTAAGGTAATAAAAAAATAAATTAAATAAAAAAAAAGTGTATAAAAAATAGAAAAAATTAGTATACTAGGATTTTTTTTAAATATATTTTTTTTAGTTATAGAGACTAATTACTCTCTAGCTATAATAGAGCTAATTTTTCTATAGTATTCTTATCTAGCTCTATACCCTCTTTATATATAGCTTTTATCTAAAAATATAATCTTTTTTAGATTAAACTCTTTCTTTTCTACTATCTTTAATTACTATTTAGTGTACCTAAGTCTTAATTTAGCTAATTTAGCTAAAAGTTTAAGACTTTTTAGTAGTTATATTTATAGTAACTCTCTCCCCTTCTAAAAAGTATTATAACTTTCTTATACTAGTACTTAGATTATTTTCTAGTATTAATCTCTTATTTATATTCTTAGGGCTTTAAATTATATCTCTTATAATAACTCGTTTTTCTCCTTTAGAAACTCTAGTAGGTCTTTCTTTATATCTTTTTATATCTTCTACTTTTATAGCTTTTCCCTTCTTAATTCTATTAATAGTATTATAAATTATTATTATTATTATTTTTAAGATAGTAGCTATCTAATTAGGAGAGTTATTAGCTTCTAATAGAAGCTTAACATTAGATTCGAGTTTTAAGAGATTTAGTACTAATATAAAGAATTTTATAAAAATTTTAAAAAATCTTAATTTATTAGCTATAGGCTAGTATTTTAGTAATCTATTACGTAAGCTAACTATTAATCTAATTTTTTTATTTTCTTCCTCTAATTCTAAAAATTTACTTTAATAAGTAACCTATACTATAAATTTATTTATATAATCTTTACTAACTAAACTAGGATTAGGTAAAAAATTATACTTTTTTAAACGTAAATTAAAAAGTTGTACTACTTTTGTGAAGTCTTCGACCGAGCTAAATGTGTCCAGAGCAAGAAGAGCATCCGCGATGCTGAGTTCAAATTGCCTCGCGTCGTTCACCGGTTTCTTGCTAGGACTGCGGGGTTGGGCAAGATGATGGGGCGCAAGGTTGAGGATAGGTCTGCGTCTGGCGATTGGATGATTCAATATTCAGCAACATCTAGGCGTATAGATCCAACTTCCTCCGCTGCGATACGCCAAACGAGATTTTGCCTTGTTTCTGCCATTAGAGTATCATTTGATGGCCAGTTGGCCAGCCGGACTCGAACGAAATCCTCCATAGCACCATGCGCTGAAGCACTTTAGGCCAACGCATCCCGTGCCAAGTCTTCTGCAAGATAAATCTCGCAGCGGACTAGATGCAAACATGTCATTCATACCATGATGGCTGTGAACCTAGGAGGCTCGTCTGCTGTGATTGAGCCGGCTCGTGGACGGGTTCCTTAGACAAAGTCATATTGAACAGATGCGAAGAGAGAAAGCGACGTAACGAACATATTCGGCTGCTTCCCAAGGCTGCTGCCTCAGGTTGTTGATGGATGGGCGATAGTGGGCTGTCCCACGGAGAAGGAATTCCTAACTACTCGCCGCACTGGCCACCTCAACGCTGATAGACACCTCAACGCTGTTTTTATATACAAATCTATCTTGCAGCGTTGATAACTGCACAGCGCAGATGAAAATTGAAGTTCTAAAATGGTCAAGTTTGAGTATAGTATATATACTATATAGAGTAGTAGTTTTAAGTATAAAATACTCAGGTTCGTAGAGTTATCGCGTGATTACAATGTGCTAGTTGACTAGCTACGGCGCAGAGCCAGAGGCGTGGACTCAATTATCTCCCGCTACAGTACCGGCAGTAGTTTACTATATAGTAATGCGCATGCCATCGCTAAGTTTAATAAGTTTATAGCTAAAGTTAAGGTTTATATTAGCTGTAAGGAGCGTATAAATAGCCCAAAATTAGTGTTTTTCGCCGTAGCTAGCGTTGAGGCGAGTGGTGCGGCGAGCTACCTAAACTACTTAACTCACTTAGATTTGAATAGTTGCGCACGCTTAAAAACCTCAAAAATTTACTAGAGGCAGGCTAATAGCTCTAGTATACTTAATATAGCTTTAGCTTTAGCTGCAGTAGACGCGCACATTAAAAAGGATGCTAAGAAGGCTACGCGCGCGGTAGCAAGGTAGTATAAAGCCAACTAATAACGTATTATAGGTAAGCGATCTCACAAGTAAACTACTCAAAACTACTACTCTATATAGTATATATACTATACTTAAACTTGACCATTTTAGAACTTCAATTTTCATCTGCGCTGTGCAGTTATCAACGCTGCAAGATAGATTTGTATACAAAAACAGCGTTGAGGTGGCTACGGGCAAGATGCGGAGCATCTTAGCTAGTGCGGCGAGTGCGACATATATTAATTATATCACGTTATTAACTATAAATCCTTTCTACGCATTTTGCTCATAAAGCGTGCGTAGAATGAGTCCTTACTCTTCGAAGTGCCCCTTGCTGGCCAAGGCATAGCTTCACTGCCAGTTGGATTCGCAATACCGGACGTAGCTTTCTCTTGAAGCTCTGTTTCGTCGTCAGCTAATGCCCTGCCTTGTCCTCCCCTCTTATGTTTTGCTTCTTGTTGCATGGCTTTGAAGTGGCCGCGACACGCAATCGCTGTTGGATGCTGAGAGCCGAGCTTCTGGCTGTAGCCGTTGCATGCTCTCTGGTAAAGCTGTGACGCCTCCTCGTACCGCCTACGCTTCTGCAAAAGATAAGCGAGACAGTAGACGGAGGTTAGTGTATCAGGGTGCTGCACACCCAGCTCCTTCTCACTCCCTTCCAGCGCTCGCCGGTTCAGCGCCTCCGCCTCTGAGTACTTCCCCTGATATCGCAGCACCAACGCCAGGTTGTTCATGCTCGTCAGCGTATAAGGGTGCTGCACACCTAGCCCCTTCTCGTACCCTTCCAGCGCTCGCCGGTTCAGCGCCTCCGCCTCCGAGTACTTCCCCTGATATTGCAGCACGCTCGCTAGGCCGCTCACGCTCGTCAGCGTATCAGGGTGCTGCACACCCAGCTCCTTCTCCCTCCCTTCCAGCGCTCGCCGGTTCAGCGCCTCCGCCTCCGAGTACTTCCCGTGATATCGCAGCACCAACGCCAGGTTGCTCACGCTCGTCAGCGTATCAGGGTGCTGCACACCCAGCTCCTTCTCGTACCCTTCTAGCGCTCGCCGGTTTAGCGCCTCTGCCTCCGAGTACTTCCCCTGATATTGCAGCACCAACGCCAGGTTGCTCACGCTCATCAGCGTATTAGGGTGCTGCACACCTAGCCCCTTCTCGTACCCTTCTAGCGCTCGCCGGTTTAGCGCCTCTGCCTCCAAGTACTTCCCCTGATATTGCAGCACCAACGCCAGGTTGTTCATGTTCGTCAGCGTAGAAAGGTGCTGTACACCCAGCTCCTTCTCCCTCCCTTCCAGCGCTCGCCGGTTCAGCGCCTCCGCCTCCGAGTACTTCCCTCGGTTCCACAGCACGCTCGCCAAGTGGAACATACTTGTTAGCGTAGAAAGGTGCTGTTCACCGAGCTTCTTCTCGCACTCGTGCAGCGCCCGCCTGCTCAGCCTCTCGGCATCACTATACTTTGCTTGTGCCGTCTCTATGTACCGTCCAGCGTCGTTGAGCACTTGAACCCATTCCTTTACAGAGTTTCTACTAGATAACTCCATGTTGTATAGTGATTCGACATGCGGAAGTAGTAGCCGGCACTTATCCCAGTTTTCGAACTCTCCGGTTGGAAACTCTTGTGACATTAGCCCTACAAACCTTTCCTTCCACCTCTCCGCGTCGCTGAATGATGACAGCCAAACTTGGGTGCAGAACTTCACCAGAGCGTGCATTTCACACACGTCGGTCTCAACTGTCGCGGCAATGAGCGAGTACACCCGCAAAGTGTCAAAGTCTTCGTCGAAGGCGTCGTTAGCCTCGTCTTCGCCGCCTGGCTCCGCCGTGTTCCTGCAGTACCTTCGAAGTACCGACTCTGGAATTCCTTGTGGGTTGAAGAAGCTCATGAGTGATAGTAGGTCTGTAGCAGACTGTCTCTTTTGGCGGATATGCTCAAACGATATCTGCCACGTCATTACCACCGAGTTGGACGCACTCTCGTCTCGACGAATATCCCCTGCGTCCCGATTTAGAAGGCTTTCTTTCTTCTTGTCATTCGCGCGAAATTCCTTCAGGTAGCCTAGTATCGTCATGCGGGCTCGCCGGTTGATGTAGGCAGCAGCTTGGCTGATGGCCAGAGGTATGCGGTCGAGGGCATCGACCAGATCTGCCATGCCACCCTCATCGGACGCATCCTCAAGCTTGTTCCGCAGGAGCTGCACCGCTTGGTCTTTATCCATAGCCTGCACTTCTATCACTCTCCTACTGCTTCCCACTAGCCTGACCGCCGCATCCCGGTTTCGGGAAGTGACTACGATCGACCCGTTATCGCTCTGAGGCAGGAACACTGCCAACGACGCTGCCAACGACGCTGCTACACCCTTATCGTCGTCGTCTCGTCCAGACTTCGGCTTCGGATAGAACACCTCGATGTCGTCTACATTATCTAGGACTATCATCCATCGCCCGTTACTCTCGTTATATAGCCAGTCTTTTACTAGCTTGAGTATATTGATCTTTGGGTCTTTTCGACCGGGTAGCTTGAGCCTGTCTGCTATATCCCTGTATGCCTCTTCGAACCGCGCTCGGGTGCTAGCGTGTACCCAGAACACCCACGTATCAGGCGATCGCTCGCGCGTCCAGTGCGCATATTCGATGGCAAGCTGCGACTTGCTTCACGGCAGTCAGTAATGGGCTGCAATCACCGCGTCCGCACTCACCCGACGCCGCCCAGCCCGACGAGGGCGGCCCGCGAGCCTGGTGCAGCGCATATTGTCCAGAGCTGATCGAGTATCTCCCTCCTCTCGACGAAGTCGACGTCGCGAACAAACGGTATCACGGTCGATGGACGTGGTGGAGTCTCGGGCCGTTCTTAACCGTTAGCGCTTGCTCAGACCTTGCAGACCGCTCGGACCCTCCCGCGACTTACCAGGCGGAAGGTGGAACGTGGTGTTGACCGGGCCGTGGATGATGCCGGCTTGGAAGCCGGAGTTGGCATCGCCAAAAGAGATCGCGGAGGCCATGATACTGTCGCTGCAGTACAGTATGCATCGGCGGTGGTGTTTGCGGCGCCGGCTGGGCCTCAGTCTAGCGGTCTAGGGCAGCCAGTTCCACGGGGTGAGACGCAAGGCTGGAGGCTGCCGCCAAGCAAGAGCTTGATCGTCGATAAGCTCAAGCCGAAACGGACGTTTACACCACATGTCTCAAACCATGACTCGAGCCCTAAAAACGGGAATGCTGATATCGCAATACATGGACCAGAGAGTACGCGGCATGGTTGGGAGTGGTACGAGATGGGGTTCTTACTTATTGGAATCAGTCAGAAGTGACCACGCTCATATGCTTCGATTTACCTGCAAAATCGCACTCCGTCATCCAATCAATGTTTGGTTCGCAATGTGCTACTACGACTGTACGATGATTCGGTGTGGTCCATCAGAAACCACATCAGCCAGTGGGAAGCTGTAAGCCTTTTTTTCACATTTGCTTGTAGACGGCAATGAAACTCGTTCGCCACAGAGAAGGTCACAAGAGGCTGACTACTTCCTTTTACATGAAATTGCGAGACACGGTGTACATGTTAGCGAGGCTTTGAATATAACTATACGGTCGCTTGACGCCATGCGGCAGCATCACGAAAGGTTTCGTACAAATACAGACCTCACCCGCCGCAACAATCGACATAAACGCTGGAACAAAGTCGGGAGTCGGTTTGAGTTTCAGCTCCGATTTCTACAAGGCTTGCCTAGATTTTGCGAAGAGCACTACTTATAGATACAATAAATAGAAAAGATACATAATAACTCGCTTCTAAGAACGTAGTAGAATCGTGCATACGGGTGCTCGTGTATAACGCCTAACGATAGCATATACGAGATCTTCTCCGAGATACAGCACTAGGACAAAAGTTCAGTTCACCGACAGCCGAATACGAGGTTTGAATATCTCAACACCCCTCTCTACCCTGCCATTACTAGCCACCCACAAGTCGCAGTAAAATACAAGAGGCGTTATTTTATTGCAAAAGCTCAATATTTCGTTTGATAACCATGCTCACAACTTATAGTAGAAAGGTATCTTAGTATAGATAGAATTACACAGATTTTAGGTATACCCAAAATCTACGAGCTTGCCTCAATACAGAGGAGCGTAGCTCAATATAGCAGCACGCGGGTACGCATCAAGTAAGCAAGCTCTTCGAGCTTGTCTCATATATATATAGCATTCTCTCTCTATCCCTTCGTCTGCTGGAGTTTGCCCCCGCGTAACTGGCCAATAAGAAAGTGTACATGGTGTTGGCCGATCAAATCCTATTGGCTAAGTGCCTGAGTTATAGCTCCCCTGTTGTTACAGGGTTACAGGCCCAATAGGATTTAATCGGCATGAATGATGCAGACTTTCCTATTGGCCAGTTACGCGGGGGCAAACTCCAGCAGACGAAGGGATAGTTTCAAATCAATGATCCATCTCCTACTCATTTCTGAGCTGCTCGACTCTCCACATCAATTAACCCCACAGAAGTGACCTAGGCGGCCACCAGTCCTAGCAGAGGAGCAAGTCGATAAGATTAAGCTCTTTGTTGTGACCCCAAAAATACTTTAGAGGGCTTATTTTGCTGCCTTGAGCTGCCCCCACCTCCCTGGTCCTATATTTGGCTAATCAAGTTTGTAGCGGCACTCGACAAACCCCTGCTCACAAGCGGCCCCCAAACTGGCCCTAGAGGATCAACTAGAGTTGCGGGGCATTTGGGACACCGAAAAGGCCCTCGCGCGTTCACTGATATCGCGAAAATACAGGTCCGTTCGGGATTTCTTCTGCTCTAAATGCTATGACCCATCGTGCTAGAAACCGTACAAAATAGGTACAGAATATGCCGAAACGAAAGAGGAAGACGAGCTCTAGCTACCCTGAGCTACCTCAAACGCACGAAAATACGAGGTCAATGCGAGATTCTTCAGCTCTCGGCGCCACAATCACTCTCCTTGGAGCTGCATGAGAGGGATGAGCGACAGGATAGCGAATTCAGACGGCCCCCTCGCTGTCCAAGAAATGCTTAAATATGGAGAGCGGAATGCCTTGATGCTCACTGCTGGTTTCAACTTTTAGTTTACATTCTACTTCTACTTTGACCACGGGAGTAAGCACCAAAGACACAATGCGCAGCGTATCATCATTCCGCAAGAAAGCAGCCGAAAAGCTCACTTCCTCGTCAGCTGGTTCTGGCGAAGCTGAAAGTAGCCGTGAGAAGTCGACAGTTTCAGCTGGATGGCGCAACATTCCTGGCTCATCAGCTATAGCTGGGACTTTTGGCAGCCATGTGACTCGGTTTGCACCTGCGCAACCTGAACCTGCTGGACCACCTGCTGATCAAGCACCTCCCCACGATCCTTTTGCTTCTTCTACATCATTTACTCCTCCACCTCTCGGACAACTAGATGTCAGTCCCAAAACCACCGACCATCAGGATGCGCCAGTCGTTCCGACAGCTACTCCACCCGCCCTTCCGAGCGACCGCGTTCCCGATGCATCTCTGCCGTCCAACACCTATGGGATTACCGTTTCTGCTGAGATCGCGTCCACGAGTCTCCATCAAGAGCCCTCTTCTGGAATTCCGGTACAGTCTTCTCGGCCTAAACCTGAGAGCAAATCGAGCGGCTTTCGCCTCCCATGGGAGAAGAACAAGGATCTAGAGGAGTCTACGAGCCCTCAAAACCGCGCCGAACCGCAATTCAAGATCAAAATCCCTAAGCAGTTACGTGGTGTGGCAAACCTCAGCGAGTTGGAGGTTGACCTTACGGGTGGAGACATCAGTATCGTGTCTGACACCAAGAAGAAAGAGAGAAAAGAGGGTCTTTGCACCGCTTGCTCCAAGATCAACTTTGAGCAGTTTGACTCCCGCACTACCTCGGCCGGGAAGACCGAGGAGGGAAAGTTTACACGGAAGCTCATTTTCCTTGATCGTATTCTCCGGAAGCAGAAAAGGAGAAGCTGCAACTTCTGCTGCTTGATTTTCGATGCTATCGCTGAAAATGACCCGTTCCAACACCCAGCGGTGAAAGACCACCTTCCTCCCGAGCTCGCTGGTATGAACTTCAGGAAGTGGGCCGAGGACCTCAACTGGACCCAGCACGTACCCGTGTACAAAGCCGCATATCCGTTTGGGCGGAGTCGCGACAACGTCGACCTACGGCAGGAGGTCCAAGGCGAAGAGGTTGTCGTTCAAGGGAGTACCGACAACGATGAACTGGCTCCCGATGATGCGGCCAAGGTCGGCAGTGCGGCCGCAGTTGCAGCGCTGAATGTCGGCATTTGGACCGAGACGGACACTGAGCGAATCAAAATCATGGCCACTGTTGGCACTGTCATCCCCACCCTCACGTCGTTGATGACGAGCCTAGACGCCAAATTGCCGGTTGCTATTTCCGTCATAATTCACAACGCCGGTAACGCGGATTCGGGCCTCCTCAACGTCGATGTTTGGGGTTACGGCAACGCACATCGGGCACCGCTCTCCCGCATCAGCACCTTCAATCTCCGTATCGCTTCCAGTTATCGTATTCTTGATGGCCATCTGAGCTATGGAAAGCTGCTCAGGCCAGAGATCGACGTCGAAGCGGACTGCAAAATGTGGCTTGAGAATTGCTCAGAACATCACGGTCAGTCGTGCGAGCAGCCAAGCTGGTGGAATGAACTCCAGCCTCCATCTGGACCTCATTTCCGATTGATAGATGTCAACCAAGTCCGTATTGTCCAGAAGGACATGGGTGGACCCGATAAGCCGAGATATGCCGCGCTATCGTACGTTTGGGGAGCTGCTGGGAGGCAGTGTCTAAACTTGCATGTGCGGAATCTAGATGACCTCAGCTCTCACCTCGAAGGTCAGCCATTGCCAATGGCGAAGACGATTCGCGACGCTATCGAAGTAACGAGGAGGATGGGATTGCAGTACCTTTGGGTGGACAGTCTTTGCATCATACAACACGACGGCAGAGGCGAAGACAATGCGGATGCACGCGCACAGCAGATCCAGCAAATGGACAGGATATTTGGCCACGCTACAGTCACCATCGTTTCGGCCGATGGGCTCGATGCCGAAGCTGGGCTTTCTGGCATTTCGTCCCCGGCTATCCGAAGCCAAATTGCCCGAGAGATCCAACCAAATGTGAATGTCTTGCTTGCCGTACAGTACAGCAAAACCTACGGCAAGTGGGACACAAGGGCATGGACATTCCAGGAGAAGCTTCTTTCGAAACGAATCCTCATGTTCAATAGCGGATGCGTCAGTTTCCACTGCCGACATGGTGTGTTGCGCGAGGACATGCCCGCGAGCCATGCGGGCAATGGCCCAGCTCAGATTCCCTGGCTTTCATTACCTGAAAATAGGTCAGGGTCTATGATTCGGCATGCTTGGGACGGTTCCCCTGTCCTGTTACGGTCACCGTTTTTCAGCGAATATGCGAATTTGTTGGTACAGTACACAAGCCGCGATATGAGCGACTCCAGGGATGCGCTCAATGCCATCCTCGGGCTTCTTAAAGTCCTGGAGAAGATGACGAATCCGAGCCAGAAGGCAGACCCCGAGGAACAAATGCCAACAGACTATACTCTGCATGGCCTTCCAGAGAAGTTTCTCGATCTCGCGCTTCTTTGGCAGCCACCGGCCGCAAAAGGGGTCCATTTGACAAAACGGCCACAAGACGATCTCCCAAGCTGGTCTTGGACTGGGTGGGAGGTAAGCAAGGATCCAGACTTCGACCATGCTACGGCGGTTGCGTACCACGTTAAACCGGGCGTCCGATTCGAAGAACCATTTTGGGTGTCTACAAATGATGATCTCTCACTCAAGAAAGTCGTTGCCCGCGCAAATGACAGCAAGAAGCCTGCCGAAGAGCGCTTCAAGCCTCTCGTCATGTGGTACAAATGCCTAGGCCCTCCATTGCCTGGCGTAACGCAACAAGGATCCCAAAACAATCCTACGCGTGGTAACGCCGAGACCCGTCCGGTTCCCGTCAATGGGCACGGCCTGGGGCTTGCTTTGGGACCCACTAACGCGAAAGAGCTGTGCAAATTCCAAGAGGACGCAATTCGGCTGCGAAGCATGGGCAAGCAGAATATGCCTATCGACGCCGGCCCTCCTTGCATCTCAACCGACGTACCGCTCGACAACCGCCATCTTATCTGTGAGACTCAAGTCGCACGCTTCCGGCTCCGCCGCACCTCACACCGAAAAGAAACTCTCTGGACACGATCCGCCAAAGGTCTCGTCATTGATACAGAACTCACGATCCCCGAGGCCGAAGTCATCAACGCTTCAGACGAAGTTGTCGGCAGGGTGATTCCAACAGACCAGCGGAAGGGCTTGTCAAGTGGCTTTTATGATTTTATTCTTCTTTCGGAATCCCAATATTGGGGGGATGAAGAGAATGTTGAAGGGCCGGGGCTTCCTCTGTTTAACGTTATGGTCGTCGAGTGGGATACAAGGCGGGAGTTTGCCGTGAGGGTTGGGTTGGGGAAGGTACGGAAGACGGGTTGGTGGGCTGCGCAACCCACGATGGAAATTGTTATTCTGAAGTGAGGTTTGAGAAGCTGGATTTCCGTGAATAGCTGAGTGTTGGTAGTGTGGAGTCTGACAATCGGGTTCATGTTATTTACTTGCACAATCTCCCTTCTGTAGCTATTTCACTCTTCTCTCTGTTCTGTGCATACCTGCACTTGCAAGTCCCTTCTTTGCTAAATAATTAGTACATGATTAAACATGTCGCAGAACCTATCCCATCATCTGTTGTGATGCGGCCTCGCTTAACTAGTCAATCGGTGGCATCGCGGTGGCATGGTGCGGCATTCTCCGGATATCATTTGTATGTGTGGGGCCACCCAAATTGGCAAAACACGATGTATTGAGATGTAGTTACATGTACTGAGATTGCTTGTTGACCTCGTTCAAGTGATCGGACCAGCATTGACCTTTGCATATAGGAATTTGGCAGTAAAAACAGCCTAAACTAGCCCTCTGGGGTATCCTCTTTGGAGCTGAGTTACCAGAGATCTCACCTAGTACTGCACGTGAGTTATATCGCTTACCAGTAGTAGCGCAATAAGAGCAAGTTTTACGCGTTCCAAGCTCAGCTTGCTCATGAAGCCCATCTAGTCTCACATTTGTATGTAGAGCCCTAGTACGGTAGGACTTTACTGGCCGTTTGCAAATGGTTTTCGCGAAAACTGAGAGCTGGACTACTAGACCTAGTAGAAACTTCCGGTGAGCACTGTGATCTGTCCCGGTGATTTTCCGACGATAGCTTATAACTATTGACAAGCGTAATATCGAGTAGGAGTAAAAAGAGAGGCCTCCAAGTCTTACAATGAGAGCGTAAAACTGAGTAGTAACTGCGGAGCTGGTCAAACTGATCTACACCACCCATGAAGTAATTATAGTAATCTATTAGTAGCGGTATATTAAGCGGCAGGCGCACATGATCTCCAAACATGGCTCTAGTGAATGAGCTTGTTTCACTATCGGTATACGAATCCAATAACTTGTCGGCCATTAACGATACATATACTCAAGTCTCCATCTTGACTGAATGTACCTATCCTTCAGGCGCTAACCCACAGCTCTTCAACCATTTACCTAGCATCTCTACCTTCACAAAGTCATCCTTAGCTTCCCGGATTGCTCGCCATCTTGCCGTAAACGAGCCTGCTATGTGTATATTGCCAAACAGACTGCGTTCTGCGAGCTCTTCGCAGAACGTAAACTAGGTCCAGTCGATCTTTGGCATCAGCCAGCAGTAGCCATATTGCGCAACCGTTTTCGAGAAGCCCAGTTCGTACATTTTCTCGCCAGTACCTCTGTGAGTTCGCTCGTCGTTCCACAGCGCAATTTCGCGTTGGATCTGACAACTTCCAATATCACTACGTCTTCTAAGAGATTAGTTTCGTTACTTATATAATCTATTCTCTATAGATTATTATTTAACTATTATTTAATATATCTATAGAAGTCTCGCTTTCTAAAAGTAGCGGGGTAAATATACTATTTCTAGAAGAAGATAGTACTAGTTAATTACTCCCTTAACAGAGGAACGGTTGCTGCCAACTAGTGGATTTCACCACCGTACCGCTGTCGCCAATCCCTAGTTCCTAGCAACCCTTAAATCTTAGCAGCCCTGCGCTGCCAGGATCTCTCCGTTCCTAGTATCTACCAACGCTGTGCCGTTTGTAACATATTATTAGACCGTGCCACACGCTAATTTTGCCACTACGAGATTGGGGTTATGCTAAGGTTGCGCCGCGCTCTGCCGAATACGTCGTATAGCTGAGGGCAGTCTGGCGAAACGCTGAAGTTGCTTTTGCTATATTAACGGGGCGCGCCTGGTGCTCTAGGCGTAATCTCAAAATTTCTATTTCATTTTCGCTGCTTGGTACATTGGTACAGATAGGACGACCGGACTCTCGTCCAACTCTGAACCGCAATGGGAAAACAAGAATGTCAGGACGACCTAGGAACGCCGACGTTCCGTGGCTCCAATGACAGCGCCGAGCGCGATGTCCCCCCGCAGTACGAGCTGGAGGACCCGCTTGGCACGATGCCCTCCTCAGGCACTACAGGCGTCACCAGTAGGTTCGAGCTGTATAGGGTTGTGGTTGCCCGTCGCTGACAGCCTCGCGGACAACGGACGTATAGACATCGATCTCGATTCGCATCTCACGCGGACGCTCGTCAAATGGGCAACCAAAGGGGAATCTGGGGTGCCCGATCGTCGCCCTAGCCGCCGGCTTACTGTCTATCGAACTTGGAGTGTTCGGTTGAACATTGTCATACAAGTTGTCGGTAGTCGCGGGGATGTACAGCCCTTCATTGCGCTTGGTAAGGAGCTGCAGAGATACGGTCATCGGGTGCGACTGGCAACCCATGATGTTTTCGACTCTTTCGTCCGGGAATCTGCTCTCGACTTCTATCCCATCGGTGGCGATCCTAAAGAACTGATGGCATATATGGTAAAGAATCCAGGACTCATCCCGAGCATGAAAAGTCTGCGCGAGGGCGACATTCAGCGAAAACGCACCATGATCCTGCAGCTGCTCCAGGGATGCTGGAGGGCTTGCATCGATAACGATCCTCACACGGAGCAGCCCTTCGTCGCCGACGCCATCATTGCTAACCCACCGAGTTTCGCCCACGTCCACTGTGCGCAGGCACTCGGCATCCCGCTGCATCTTATGTTTACCATGCCATGGAGCAGTACTAGAGCCTTCCCGCATCCGCTGGCCAACTTCAAAGCTGGCAAGATATCCCCGGCAGTAATCAATTTTGCCAGTTACGGGATTGTCGAAGTGGTTGACTTGGCAAGGGTGAGCGTCAACCTATCACATTCATTCGATCTATTGGCTAACCCTGCGGTGAATAGACTGGGTGATATTATCAATAGTTGGAGAAATACACTGGACCTAGAGCCCATACCTGCCACAGTCGGGCCCGTACTTATGGAGAATCTGAAAGTACCTTTCACCTACTGCTGGTCTCCTGCCTTGGTCCCAAAGCCCCCGGATTGGGGTGAGCACATTGGTGTGTGGTTGCATTCAACATTATTGATAGTTTTTCTAACTACTTCATCTAGACGTCTGCGGCTTTTTCTTCCGCGATCCGCCACGCCATGATCCGCCTACAGATATTGATGGCTTCATCAAAGCTGGCCAACGACCAGTCTACATCGGCTTTGGCAGCATCGTTATTGAGGATCCTGCGAGAATGACGTCGATTATCATGGAAGCTGTGCAGTCGTGTGGTGTTCGCGCGATCATCTCGCGGGGATGGAGCAACCTTAGCGAAGGACTTTCTTCCCACACTGATAACGTCTTGTTCATCGACGACTGCCCGCACGAATGGCTGTTTCAGCACGTCGCAGCCGTTGTTCACCATGGCGGAGCAGGCACGGCGGCATGCGGGTTGCGGAATGCATGCCCTACTACGGTTGTTCCTTTCTTCGGCGAGTATGATCTCCCCCTGCGTCCTCCCTAGATGTCCATGTTAACATGATGTCTTAGCCAGCCGTTTTGGGGTGACATGGTCGCGGCGGCAGGCGCAGGACCCCCTCCCATCCCACACAAACTACTTGACAGCAGCAATCTTGCTCAAGCAATATCGTTTTGCCTAACACCTGAGGCCATGGCTGCGGCGCATGAGATCTCATTGCAGATGGCTGCAGAGAGCGGTGTGCAAGCAGCTGCTCAGTCTTTCCATGCAAACCTTCCACTTGAGATGATCCAGTGTGACGTCCTGCCGCACCTGCCTGCAGCATGGGTGTACAGAAGACTACCCATCAAGCTTTCCAAAGTCGCTGCTCAAGTGCTCATAGACAACGCAGTCTTGGACGCATCGGACATAAAATCGTGAGCATAGATATAATACTTCGACTGTCCGGTGGCATTCTAATACCGAGCCTTAGTTACGACACCCAACCGACCTTCATCAACAATCCCCGTTAGGACCCGGTCACAAGCACTTCATCAGCTTACATATCCTGGGTCCACGATATCACGTCCTCTTCTACCGCCATCATCCGTTCGCCAATATCCGAGCTCCGACGCTCGAACGCAGAGGGCGCTTCTGGCGGACAGACAGCCGGCCGCATGGCCGCCGCGTCGGCCAAGAAATTTGGCCGTTTCAATATGACCGTCCTAAAAGGACTGGGAGTTGACATACCTTATGCGTGTGCAGAAGGTTTCCGCGCGGTTCCTAAACTCTATGGCGAAGAAGTCAAAGACTACGGCGACGTCAAAGACTGGAGCAGTGGATTTGAAGTGGGGGGAAAGAACTTTGCAAATGGTATGGTGGATGGGGTAACAGGTCTTTGGACGAAACCGTATGAAGAAGGAAAGTCGGATGGCGCACTGGGCGTTGCCAAGGGTGTCGGGAAAGGTCTGCTAGGCTTTGGGTCCAAAGTTGCATCGGCAAGTCTGGGACTGGTGGCGTATCCGGGGCAAGGCATATGCAAGAGCATTCGCCATGCCGCGAAATCACAGACTCGCAGAAAAATAAAGGCGTCGAAGATGGAAGAGGGTGAGCACCTGGTCAGATTTGTATCGGAGGCGGATGTTTTGACTGTGCTCAACGGTTTCAAGCGACGACAGAAAGAGAGAATGCAGCCGACGTGATGCATGGGCTCTTATCACTCACCTGGCGAGGTGTTATGTATTACACTGAAACTATCGTCAACCGTGCTGCTCCTCGCTCGTAATAAAATCGACTTCATATCCGCCCTGCACGATAGGAAATCGTCACAGAAAGCTTATGCTGTTCGTTACGGCCTTCCACCGTCTAGACTGTAGCTGGAAATATAGCTGGACGGACTTGCCTTGTCAATTTTATAATCTGGGCTGGTCACTTACCATCGGCAGAGAGTTTCTTGACTCTACCATTCACGCAGCTGCGATTGAGATCGCATCCTTGGGCGTGGCCACATCGCGGTAGTGTTCGACATGAGCCGGTGCTAATGACGCGGAGGCATCGCCTCTAACCCGATACTCTAAGGCCAATCGTGGAGGAACTATTCAAGAACATGAAGAAAGCAGCAGAGAATCAGCGCAGCGCTGAGTATGCGCTGATTCTTGGAGAGACTCTTTTGTATGTTTTGGCCAATGCAGACGCATTTTTCGTGCGCTTATAGGGAGGGGAGGTACTAATTGAACTAGCGCTTCCGCATTGGTTCCTATACGTAGTAATCTAAGATGCTGGCTACAAGTAGGGAGAGTGAATTCGAGGAGTGAATCCACGCTACGCTTCAAGGAGATGGGTCCGAGCTGTTGAGCGAGCCTTGACGCAAACGGGACATGAATAAGGAGCTAATTTGGCGCGATGCCTAAAAAAGAAGCATTGGGTCACATTTGCAGCAGTCGTAAGGAAATATGCCATCGTAGGATTGCTCCTTTTCGAAAGACTTGTTTGCCAGTGGCATGATGCACCGCTTGGATTATCGTGGCGGCCCATGTGTCCGTTTCGGAACTCGGGATGAGTTGCTGCAACGCCAAGTTCATGGTGTCCCCATCAGAAGCGATAAGCAGGAGGTCAACTTGTGGTTCCGAGGAGCAGAGCATCTGGTCCTACCAGTGCAGTGCCTTGCGACAGGTGCATATTGGAGATCGGGGTGTTGGCGCTTCGCAGCCTCATATCGTCCACGGGCCTTGATGCATGCCCATGGCTGGGTATACAGAGGTCTGCTAGTAAATATTGCACGGATCTTCTATTCGCTCCCGGCCTGATCTGTTCGAATCTATGATATTGGGACCGAAACTCTGACCAAGGAATGTCGGGTAGCCCACACCTAGGCTCCTCTGTTCAGAAGAATAAGACCTGGAATGATCGGAGCGGGGATTCCTTTCAGCGTCCTTGAGATTATTTTTGAAGTCACGCTTCCTCTTGCCTCCCGGGGTAACTGCCTTGCTCGGAGAGAATTTGTATGTCGGTGCGATGGTGCTGGCGATGGACTGCTATTTTGGGGTTTTGGATACAGGAAACTATTCAATGTACAAGCGTTTTCCGTATCGAAAGTGAGGTCAATACGATCGTCGTCTGCAATGAAGTGAGATTGGGACACGCGTAGAAATGGTGCAGACTAAAAGTACTCTTTGCAAGGCAGACGTGCCGAGATTCGCGCCTACCAGTCCGAGGTCGGCTTGCTGGTCCTTTTTGGACGTTGGGGCCAGATTACGCATGATGATGTTCCAGAATATAGAGGTGGAAGCTTGCGCTTGTGCTAGTAGTTTCCGGTGGTAGAGTAATTCTTAAAATCGTTAATCTATCTGGTCTTCTACGACTCAACCCGACCAAAGATTTGTGTATAGGTGGGTGGAAGACTACTGTTTCATGTCCAATCAAAAGTCGCGTGGAACCAACTGCGGATACCCTGAATACGCACCCTGAATACGCATCTCGTATTCTATAACGAGCGGAGGCCCCTAGCCTATTTTCTAACTGGCAGCTCCTTGTCGGGCCCCCGGCAAGCGAGGTTGTATGTAGGAATAGCTTATTTAGCTATTTTAGGGTCGCCGAGACTCCTGGTTTTTTCATCCTTTGTTTCCGCCACAAGTCTCTATGGCAGCGCTATCCAGACGTTCCAGTAGCTTCCCAAGGTATCCGTCGCAGCTACAGATATGGTTTTCCCCAGCCCTCTATCCACCAGTACCCTCCGAGCCCCGCTGCTAGCCCGCCAAAATAAGCAAACAAAATCAACGCCTAGGTTGACGCTGCTGTAGGCGCAAGAAATAGGCATCTGGCGCGAGACTCAACTATATGAATGGGCTACTCTAGCTACGATTGTAACCCTAATCAGGATATGAAGCAAGGTGCGGCAGGAGATGCTTAGGAATATTCCGAAACTGAGTGGCCCAAGCCCAGCACTTGCGCAGTAAGTACAAGGACTCGTCATACACGAGCACGTCAGCGCTGCCCGCCCCTATTGACTTGAGAGATTGCATTTCCGCGTCGTGGAGTACGGTAGTGCTGTCTGGGTCGAGTTCCTCCCAGTTTCCGAGGCTTAGTAACGAGCTCAGCGGAAACCTGGCATTTCGGACTATGTCAGATTAAACTATCATGCTCAGGTTTCTTGTCAGATTGAGGTGTCAGATACTCATGTTCAAAAGAACTTTAGTGAACAACACAAGATAGAACCTATCAAGATCTAATTATCTCATGTTCATAAAATCATCCTAGAGTCAAGCCAGAACAGGCTTGAATCTGACACGTATAGAGGTGCCAGAGTAGCGCCTCGTTGCCGAACAAGGGCACGTGATCGGCCCCCACCCTAAAAAATAGGCTTCGAGCCAACAAGTTACGGAGAGGGGTCAACACAGACAATATAGTCATCCATCTCATTCATCAGAACCCTAACCCAGTAAGCCCAAATAGTATAGTGCTCAAATCTGACAAGAGGCGAGTAGACGCCTTACTTATAAAAGGGCTGTTAGGATCCAGGAACCAAATGAACAGCCGAAGGCATCTTATAACGAATTATGGCCTCGGGCCCTACCAAGGGATTATATAATGTCCCACGGTGTCCCAAACGCCAAGACCATGGGACTCTGGGACCACGTGACTTGTACCATATGATCCCACATATACCACGCTTAGGACTTCATAGAAACCCGAGTATGAATGCTTCATACTCATGTTCAACCTGTTTATTAATCTATCGTTTGGAATACACTCAGGTGTTACAGGGGGTTTACACTTACAAGAGTAAGACGTGAGGTCCTGGGTAAGGTAGATTCCTGAGGGATTGTTCAGTGGTGCAATAGTGTGAAGACAATGGCTCTCTGAGATATCGGTCACGTGAGGTGACTCTGGTTCCGAACAATGGGGTCTGGAATGATATGCAATATAACTACGAAGAAATCTATAAAGGAAACCTTATCCTTATGTATCTAACCCTTCGTAGTGGGGTAAGGACATGATCAGAGTGATCAGTGGTCCTACCCTCCATGATCCTACTGATCACTTTTCTGATCACCTTGATCAGTTGGACTTGGCGCTCGATCACCCTGATCAAGTCTCGTGACCTATATTTCTTGCGGGTCTCTTGCCGCGTGATACCTTACTCTTTTAACAGAGGAACGATTGCTGCCAACCTGCAGGTTTCGGTAACGCGCCGTTGCTGGCAATCCCAGGTTCCTAGCAACCCTTGGATCCTAGCAGCCCTGCGCTGCTTGTTAGAGTTACAGAGGTAACCGCACCTGCGGTCAGTTGACCTGCCCTTGCGCCATCTGGAGAGCTGCTGGCGTATATGGGAGATATGGAGGGAAGCGGTGAGGCAGCAGGTCAACTGACTATAGATTAAGCGAGGTTGTGATGGCGCTAAACCACAACAAGTATATTAACCACTTTTAGCTAAAAAAAAAATTCTCATCCTAACTAAATAAAAGTTTATAGTTAGATAAACTTTTCTCTAATAATTGATTAACTTAATAGCTTATTTATACTATATAACCTATTTAGTATTTAGTAACTAACTCCTACTAATACTAACCTAAGTTTTAAAATTAGTAATAAGTTTACTCTACCTATATACCTAACTAGTAGTAATAATAGTAGTAGTAACTAGGTAAAAATAATAGAAATATAATCTAAACGTAATCTTAATATATTCTAGGATAATAGGATACTTTTTACTACTAGTAGTAGTTAAGGAAGCCTACTAACTACGGTAGATATCTAATATATTTCTATAGTTCCTATATATCCTAAATACTTAGAGAATAGGCTAGTATATATTATTCTAATAATTAGGAAAAGTAATAGGAGCTTACTAGACTATAAGATAATCCTTAGCCGCGTAATTAAGGTATAAAGATATAGATTATATTTAGAATATATACTAAACGTATACTAGTTCTAATATATAAAAGTCTCCTACTATAAGGGAAACTAGATAGTCTCTCTATTCTTTAATAACTAACCTATAATATAATATAAGTATTAGTACTCTAGAATTAAGTACTATAAATATCTTAAGGATAGCCTTAAAATATATTCCTATACTATAGTTAGTAATATATATTAGGATATACTTAGGAGATTATAGTATAGCCTAAAGGATTTAGATCCTAAGGTAAAAGCTATTAGGTAAGTATAATAATATATTCTAATCGCGTTTTAAATATACTTATACTAATAATTATAGTATATATATTAGAATTAATTAACGATTTAAACTTAGGGTTTACCTCTATCGCAAAGAGACCTATAGCCTAATTATCGGATTTAAGATAGGTTTTTAATAGGTGCATAGTATAGGAATAAGGTATATAATAAAAGACTATAATAAATAATATAGTAAATAATTGATTGATTATCTGCAAACGCTCTTAATTATTATCTATTAATATTCTTATTATTCTATCTACTACGCTTTCTACTAGTTTATATATCTATATCTATAGAGCTTATTAAGGTCTCTTAGTTTAGAGGGTAGAGATCTACTTATCTCTATTGTATAGTTAAGCTAGCTTAACGTAGTTATTTAATAGTACTAGTTCTATATAGCTTATCTATAACGCTATAAGCTATTAGATATTAGCTTTACTAGTTATATTAGCTATATTGGCTATACTAGCTATACTAGCTATACTAGCTATAATCTTAGATATAGTCTTAGATAGTCTTATAATAACGCTTTTATCTAGTAGTAGATAACTAAGTTTAACCTTAGATTACCTATAAATCTAATATACCCCTTTAGCTTAGTAAGCTTTTAGTAAGCTAGAACTTATTAGGTAAGTATTAGGTCGTTTAAGTAAGCTTAGATTTTATTAAGAGGTACTTTATATATAATCTAGTATTCCTATACTTCTACTAGTCTAAGTTAGGTTAAGAAACTCTCCTACTTATTTCTTAGGAGTACCTTAGTAAACCTATTAGTAGTTATCTCTATTAATAGAGTATAGGCTACTTTAATTCGACTAGCTAATACCTCTTACCTTAGCTAGTAGTTATAAATATTAACGTACCTTAGTTTAGTTTAGAGTTTAGCTAGTTCTTTAGTAATAAGCTAGATTATTTAAGTATTATTATACTAGATAGTAATATAGCTTATTAGTAGTTTAACCTTTAGCTTATCTAGTAATTATAATATAAAGATAGCTTCTTTAGCTACTTAAGATAAAGCTAGTAATTTAGCTTTAGTTATTAAGGTAGTAATAGTATCTTATTTAATAGCTCTCTATATAATAAGGCCGTTGAATAGCTTAATAGTATATCCTTAGGAGCTCTTTCTATCTAGAGTATTATTAGTAAAGGAGGTATTACTAGCTACCTAGAGTAAATTACCTCCTCCTAGTTAGAGTACTCTCTATCTTATACTTAATAGATATATAAGTACTTAGTTAGTAGCTTCTTAGTACGTAGTACTTAGGTTTATAAGGAATCGAGCTAATTATAATATTATAAACGCTATATCTAGTCTAGTAGTTACTATAGTAAATAGGAGTAAGCTAATTTTATACTAGTACTTATTAATCTTAGATAGCGTTACTAGGCTAGTATAAGGCTAGAGCTTAGAAGTAGCTATTAGAGTATCGTAGTAGACGTCTCGTTTATTAGCGAGCTAATATATCTTATCGATATATACGGTCTATAGAAGCTAGATAAGGCGTTACTCTCTTTTTTAGATAATCTCTATACTAAGGAACTATTAGAGATCTACTCCTCTAGTAATAGTATACTTCTCTTTTAAGAGATTAGTTACCTTTTCTACTTCTTTAGTCTTCTTTTTATCGTAGGCTATAATAATATTATCTACGTAGAAGAAGATAATAATACTATCTTTTACTATATAGTATAGCTCGTAGGGTACTACTTAAAAACTAAGAGATTTTAGTATTAAAGTAAACTCTCTCTACTATAGTAGAGGTAAAATGCGTAGTCTATATAGAGCCTTTTAGACCTAAAGGATTATTCCCTTCTTCTAATATCCCTTTAGTATCTTTATATAGATCTCTCGATCTATTATAGCGTAGATAAAGGCGTTTATTACGTTATACTATTTTAGTTTAAGATTATATTTAGCCGCAATTACTATAAGTATCTAGAAGGAGCGGCTAGCTAGTATTATAGCGTAGGTATCTTATAATGTAACGTTTCTTTACTAATCTCTACGTACTACTAGTTAGGCTTTATATTTAATAAACTAGTAGTATTTATCTAATTTATAGGTATAAACCTATATATAGTTAAGTATCTATTAACCTATTTATTTAATTGGATTAGCTAGTACTTTAGTCTATAATCTTATCTTCTAGTAGCTTATTATATAAGCGTGTTTAGCTTCTTTAAATAGCTTACCTATTAGATAGTTATCTAGGTTTATTCGGTATATTAGTAGAGGTAGGAGTTAACTATAATAGAGCTTTAAGCCTCTAGCGAGTATTCTTTTTATCTTTACTTTATCTATTAACTCTCCTCTATATTACCTAATATTTCCTACCTAGGTACCTACTATAAAGGCTACTACCTATAGTATAGTTTTAGATAATCCTTAGTTATTATAGGTTTTTATTATAGTAGTTAACTATTCTAAGCCGATTTCAGATAACTTATATAGTACTAGTCCTCTAGTTATTAAGTAAGCTAGGAGTACTACTAGTAGTAGAGATAGTAGTAGAGTTAGGTAATAATCCCTAATCTTTCTTCCTTAATAGTAGCCTAGTAGGTCTACTTTATTTATTAATATATCTAGATTAGTATCGTCTTATAGAAAGACTCTATTTCTAGCTAATAAACTAGTATTAGGAGCTTAATAGTTCTTATATAAGTAGTAATCTCTTCTAGCGTTTAATATATAAGGTTATCTATTAGGTCCTCTATTTTACTATTAAAGATTATATACTTATTAAAGATAATATCTTAAGTACTTATTACCTTAGCTATAGATAGTACCTATATCTAGTAGATATTTAATAACTAGTATCTAATAAGGTATCTAATCTAGGCCTTTAGGTCTAGCTACTAGAGTCTTAATTTACTATAGTAGGTATTATTAGTTATTATAAAAGCTTTATACCTATAGGCTTTTAAATAAGCTAGATTAGGCTTTCTTAGTAATGCTATAATTTCTTAATTATAAGCTACTCCTATAAAGAAGGTCTTATATAGTATTTTCTAGTTATTTAAATAACTTAGTATTCGGTTATAAAGGTATACTCTAGCTCTAGTAATCTCTAGCTAGAGTTCCTAAGGTAGATTTATATTAAGCTATATTATACGTGATTTCTCCTTATTAATACCTCTAGTATACTCTACTCCTCTATTTTAAGCTTACGTGTCTAGAGCTAAGGGTTTAACTATAATACCTCGTAAGCTTAGCTAACGTTAGACTTCTAGTTTAACTATTATAATCTCGTTATTAGCTTTAATTACTTTAACTAATATATTATACTAGTTCTTTAAGAAGATAATAAGTATTTCTAGTATCTTAATAATTAACTTTACTAGTTAGTTATATCTATAAAGTAGAAGTCCTACTATAGTTTAGAGAGCTTCTTAGTAACTAGTATCTAGCTCTTTTCTTTATTAAAACTCTATACTTTATATAAGTAGAAATTAATTAAGATTCTTTCTCCTAGTCCTTTATAGCTAACTTGTAGTACGCGGCTAATTTAACATCTTATCTTAGCTTTACTATAGGAGTTATATTTAATAGTAGTTACTCCTTTTACGCGTACCCCTTAAGTTTACTAGATAAGGTGCTTAATTACTACTAGTCCTAGATAGCTAAGTCTTTTATACTATATAAGTATAGTTACTCTAGTTAACCTAGGTTTATAGGTATAATACGTCGCTTCTTATAATAGATAAAACTCGAGTACCTATTAGCTATAGATCTTAGTAAGATTTCTAATTATCTACCTATCTAGTTTATTTAGGGTTATTAGTTCTAATTAGGTATTTTACTATATTCCTCTCTACTAGAGTAATTGGAATAAGACTAGGTTATAGTAGATATCTAGGTATATAGCTACATTATATAAAGCTAGATAATTTACCTTAGATTAATTCTTTAACGTTAGATTAATAGATCTATATCCTTTACCTATATCTTTAAATTACTAGCCTAGATATAGTCTTCTTAAGCTAGTAGGCGATAGTTATAGATATAATTAGGGTTATTTATAATATAGTAGGTTATACCTAAATTAAGGATAAATAAATCCTATAGTAGATATTTATTATAGTTATTTATTATAGTTTAAAAGGATATAGTAGTAAAGGTCCTTTAATACTCGTAACTCTTTAGCTATATAGTTATTCTTAATCTCTAGGCATTAGAGTTAGTAATCGCCTAAAGCGAGCTTTAGATTATCCTCTAATTAATCCTTAAATATAGTATTATTTTTACGTTTATAGTTAATAAGCTCTTATAAAGTCTTATTTAGATTCTAACGTAGAGGGGCTATATCTAGATTAATATAATAGTATTCTCTTAGGTTATAGAATTTACTATAAGTAGAGTATTTTTCCTCTACTATAGTTTACCTAGTTAATTATATATTATTACTATTTTAGCTAGGTTAATTTTATACTAGGGTCTACCCTAGTTTAGGTTTAACTAAAGTCTACTATAGTTTAGTAGTAGATTATATTCTATAGGAGAGGCGTCCCTAGTCCTATCCTAGGTAGTTTTACTACTAGTAGGAAGATCTAATAAGGTATTATTAACTATAAAAGTAGCCCTATTTTTCCCTAATTTAAGAGGATAATTTACTATTAAGTATTCTTAGAATTATTTTATTATCTCCTTATAGGTTATATAATCTTTAAATTAACTATAATCTTAAAAGGTTATAGACTATATAAGAGTAATCTTATTAATTACTAAGAGAAAGTCTTTTATAACTACGTCGATCTATAATACCTCTACTACTTTATAAGCTTCTACGTTAGTAGTAGCTTAGTTATACTTAGCTAGCTAGGTTTCCTAATTTAATATACTCCTTATTAGTTTAAGTAAGTAGATATAGCGCTTATAAGCTTACTCTCTCTCTAACTACTTATTAATACTAATAGTTTATTTAAGGTTAGTAAGCTACTATTATAGTAACTAATCTAGTAAGTAGTAGGTGCGTAGTAGATATAGTATAACTAATAATTAGATAAATACTATAATCTACTATAAGCTCGCCTACTCCTTCTTAAATTTATATTAGTTACTTTAGTATTATTTAGAGAGAGTCTTATAGTATTTAAGATCTTCCTTAAATACTTTAAGTCCTATAGTTAATAATTTAGATTAATATACTAGTTCCTAGATATTTATAGCTAGCGCGTAGTTAGCGATTACTAGGGCTCTAACTACTAGTAGCCTTTAAATTAATTCTATTATTATAGCTAGGTTGATTTTATCCTAGACGTTATAGACTATGTATCTAGATTATAGCTATATTAACTAGGCTATATAGTTAGTATTATTCCTTAGCGTTACTATAGGATCGCGTTGCGCTTAATAGGTTATTGTAATTTTTAATTAGCTTAACTTAGTTAAGATAGTAAATTTTAAAGTTTAGTAGGGCGTACTAGGGTCTAATTATAGAGCGCGCTAGTTAGAACTAGCTAATTAATAGAAGTTAGGTCTACCTAATTTCTATAGGTTCGTGTACTAATTAGCTTAACTCGTTTTAGTTATTAGTTTAGCTTGATTTAGTTGAGGTAGTAAGACTCTTAATTATTGGATTTAAGATAGGTTTTTAATAGGTATATAGTATAGGAATAAGGTATATAATAAAAGACTATAATAAATAATATAGTAAATAATTAATTAATTGTCTATAAACGCTCTTAATTATTATCTATTAATATTCTTATTATTCTATCTACTATACTTTCTACTAGTTTATATATCTATATCTACGGAGCTTATTAAGGTCTTTTAGTTTAGAGGGTAGAGATCCACTTATCTCTATTATATAGTTAAGCTAGCTTAACGTAGTTATTTAATAGTACTAGTTCTATATAGCTTATCTATAACACTATAAGCTATTAGATATTAGCTTTACTAGTTATATTAGCTATATTGGCTATACCGGCTATACTAGCTATACTAGCTATAATCTCGGATATAGTCTCGGATAGTCTTATAATAACGCTTTTATCTAGTAGTAGATGACTGAGTTTAACCTTAGATTACCTATAAATCTAATACTAATACTCTACTAGTAGTACTAAAGAGTAAGAATAGAGGACTACTTAAATATATTCTAAGCGCGTTTCTAACTCAATTAGCTACTTATAAGAGAGAGGCTATATTTTATTAGGTATTAGAGCTAGGATTAGTATATATTAATATAGAGAAGTACTTTACTACTTCTATAAGTAATATAGTTAATATTAATTACTTAAAATAGTTATTTAAGTTTAGATTAAGTAGAGGGATTAACTAGGATAGTTATATATTATTATTAGCTATAATATTAAGGCTATAAAATATAGT
>JAJTIZ010000259.1:0-36464 GCA_021365335.1 Phaeosphaeriaceae sp. PMI808
CATAAAGGTTCTGCAGAGTGATATAAAAATAGTACGATTTTCAATGCTACTACAGCAAACCACTGGATCGGTTCAAAAACCATGGCTAGAGAACTCCTGAGTTCCAGGTAAATCTCATAGCGAAAGAGCATATCTATTGAAGTAGTCAAAGTCATCCCGCTTGAGCTCGGCTTTTAATAGTGATCGCTTTTTGCAGGAAGCGCAAGTACCATGCCATTACCCTCTTCTTGTTCCCAAACCGCGCTGCTATCCCTAGGTGAAGGAACTATTTAGCTGAGCAATTATGCTTCAAGATCACCTGCGCTTGGTGCAACACTATTTTCTGCGAAACCCCATAGCCCTTGCGATCGTCAAAGTCGTCACCTATCACGTCAGTGATAAATCTGCGAATTAAGTGCACATCTCATACAGTAGTAATCTGTGGGTGTGACCGTGACCGGATTGAATTCAGGGCCAAAAAAGCCTTCGAGAACGGTCCTGAAGTTCTCTTTCTTGGATAGTGTTATGGCAGCAACCACGATGGGGGAGTCTCCTTTAAGCCATTGCTGTTTCGTCTTGAGATGAGCCCAAAATTTCTTGGTAGCTTCTAGTGCTTCGCGATCTCGTTCGGCTTTCTGTTCTCCGTCGGGCCGTGTAGCTAATATCATGAAGGATATCATGCCCACCGCAAGCAAGTTGACATGTAGAGTCTGACCATCACGACCAGGAAAATCGCTCTCCAAAAGTTGGAGACGTTCCCTAAGTTGTCCGACTCCCGTCGGGACGTTTGCCTCACTGGGTGCAGTTAGCAACAACAGGTATTGTTTGTGGTTGTCTTGGTCTAACATGCCTTTGATAGCCACTCAAGATGGTATGAAAGGTCTTGACACCTTGTATGAATCGGGTCTGATTTTGGTCGCCGTTGTCCTAGTCTATCCCGTCTTCCTTTCTCTTTAGGAAGGCCACGTCATCTTCGTCGAGTAGTCTGGTTGTGACTACTATACTCTCTTGCCAGTGTTGACGATTACACGGTACCGGAAAATTCTAGCTCTCGAATATGACTGGTAAGGTTATCCTGATTAAGGTTCGAATGACTGCAAGAGTATAGCAACTCCAGTATATTCGACATTGTGTTTCACAAGCCTGAAAATCTACTCTTCTGTCTAAATCGCTGGGAGGTGTGAATAAGTTGATGAGTTGTCCATGGTTGAACGCAGCTGCCAAATACATGTACCCTGACATTTTGCCCTGGATGATCTGGCAATAGGCAGCGATAAGTAGAGCCTGAAAGATTTCCAGAGAGGGTTCTAGATCCGGATTCGTGAGGTCTTCCACTTGCGTAAAATACGACTCAGCTTGCGGCCGGAACTTTATGGCGCTGAAAAGAAACTAAGGCAAGGAATGCTAACAGAACTCTCTTCTTGTCAGGAAAATTGTCTGTAGAACACAGTGGGCCCACGACGCTCTCCCGATTCAAAAACGAAAGAACAAGGCTGTAACGGTTGTCGAAAATATTGTACTAACTCTGTCAGCAATCTTCCATCAGTAAGACGATAGTGCGTACTAGCTTTTCAGCATCACGTCCATCACCAATGAGTGGTTCTATCTCTCGAGTCGACATTATGGTGTCAGGTACAGACCAACGAAAGAACTACCCCGTAATCACCCTTATTTGAGCTGGGTACGTATGATATACAGAGGGGTGCAAAAAATAAAGTGTAATCTTTTTTTTAACCTTTTTTAAAGTTTTATAACTTCCTTAATATAAGAGCTATAACTATAAAAAATTGATATTTTTAAAGAGAAAAGCTTACTCTTTTAGGTTAAACAAAAATCTATAGCTTAGTAAGCGTATCTTAGCTATAGTAGTTCACTGAAATAGGTATATCTTTTTAAGTCGTATTTAAAGGTTTACAACTTTTTATTTTAAGTATCTTTTTCTCTATATTTTATATATATTAATTATCTATATAAAGCCTATTATATATTAGCTTTATAGATATATTATATTACTACTTAAATATTTATAAAGAAACTCGGTTTTTTTAGAGTTTAGTTAATAAATATATATTAGATAGGACTAATATTTAGTTTAATAGCCCTTAGCTATTTTAATAGCCTCCTACCTTCTAGGTAAGAATAGTATACAATTATCTATAGCCTACTAGCTTATAGCGTTCTACTCTTCTATTATAGTAAGCCTAAAAGCTTCTATACTCTTTAAATTAATCCCTATACCTAAACTCTTTCTAGGGCGTTTATTTAGCCTATCTTTAAGTAGACTCTATATATTTTCAATTGGATTTAAATCCGGGCTATAGGCGGGGTAAGGATAGAGCTTAACTCTATTTCTTTTAAACTAACTCTTAATAGCGTTAGTTTTATGGATTTTATAGTTATCTTGTTGAAATCTCTATCCTAAACAGATAATTAATATATAAACTAGAAATATAACTAATATATATATATATATATATATAGTTATATATATAGATAGATAAAGGAGTAAAAAGAGATAGTAATACTAACCGCGTTTTATATGCTTTTTAACTACCGGATTTAGTACCTCTTGGATATATCTTCTATTATCGAAAGTTGAAGTCTTTATAGGGTCCCTTATAAAGATTAATTGAGATCGTCCTCCTATCCAAATAGATCCCTAAACTAAGATAGTTATATCTCTAGCTATAACTTAGTTAGTATTATAGCTATAAAAAAACTAATTAAATAGAAAAATTCACTATAAAATATAGAATAAAATAGCCTACTAGGAATTTTTTTAAACTTACTTTTATTAGTTATAGAGACTAATTGGCGTCTAGCCTTTATTTTTCTAACTTTTCTATAGTACTCTTATCTAGCTCTATACCCTCTTTATATAGAACTTTTATCTAAAAATATAATCTTTTCTAGACTAAATCCTTTTTTTTCTACTAACTTTAATTACTCTTTAGCGTACTTAAGTCTTAATTTAGCTGAATTAGCTAAAATTAAAAGCTTTTTAGTAGCTATATTAGTAGTAACTCCCTCCTCTTTTAAAAGGTATTATAACTTTCTTATACTAATACTAAGATTATTTTCTAGTATTAATCTTTTATTTATCTTCTTAGGGCTTTAAATTATATCTCTTATAATAACTCTTTTTTCTCTTTTAGAAACCCTAGTAGGTCTTCCTTTATTTCTTTTTATATCTTCTACTTTTATAGCTTTTTTCTTCTTAATTCTATAAATAGTATTATATATTACTTTAATATTTTTTTTTAAGATAGTAGCTATCTTATTAGGGGAGGTATTAGCTTCTAATAGAAGCTAGACGTTTAATTCGAGTTTAGAGAGATTTAGTACTATTTTAAAGGATTTAGAAGAGTAAAAGTAAAAATTCAAAAAGATATTAATTTATAGGCCCTAGACTAGTATTTTAGTAATTGATTACGTAAGCTAACTATTAATATATTTTTTTTATTTTTTTCCTCTAATCTTAAAAAATTACTTAGGTAAGTAATCTATACTATAAATTTAATTATATAATCTTTACTAACTAAATTAGTCTTAGTAAAAAAATTAGACTTTTTTAAAATCTAATTAAATAGTTGTACTACTTTAAAAATTATAGAAAAAAATACCCCTACTTTAACTCTAAATATAATAATATAGATTATATAATCTTATAACTTTTTTATTAGAAAATTAAAATTTACCCTTTTCTCTATAAAACTAATATTTTATTTTATTTCTAGCTTATATAGTCGTTAAGATATAGTATTTTAAAAAAGACTAAAAAAAAAATTACACTTTATTTTTTGCACCCCTCTGTATGTGAAGTTAAATTGCTTTCTAAGCGCCTAGCAATGTAACACAACATACACTCGTACGTTGGGGATCTGCACTATCTCTACCGGTCGCTTTCATGACATAATCGTTGATGCTTTAAATAGGAGACGGCGACGGCGACCTGAGTGCATGCGTCAAAGAGAAAGCTTGAACCCGAGCCAGAAGCGAAGTCACGCGAACATTGCTGCATATAACAAGGTTTGATTAGGAGCCGAGCACATTGTAAGCTCTCATAGAACAAATTCATATCCCATCTCCAACTTTCATTGTGCGGCAGCCTGTGCTGGTCTCGTTTCACTGGCCAGAAGTCCAGCTGAATAAAAAAACCATGCTGCCAGGGCAGCCAGTACTAAGGAGTAAAGCAACCAAGTCAATTTACTGAGACCGCAGATAAAGAGAAAGGTGGAAAGTACTGCGGTGAAGTTATATGGCCCAAGGACTCGCCTCCCTCCTCCGTAACAGTGAGCTGCGTACACTATGCACAGCCCACAAGCGATTGCCAACGGAGGAGTTAACACAACTGATGATTAGCATCGCTCGCACAATTAGGAAGGTGCATACCCATTATATCAAGCTCGGCCTGCCAGAGGCCCGGGCCGGCGGGGTGGAGAATGAGCAGCTTCTTCGACGATGACGACGAGCTGTGCTTGTAAGCGTGGGTTTGTGGAGGATGGATCGGGGTAAGTTGGATCGGAGGCAGGTATACATCACAGCAAGGAATGGGTAGAAGCAGATGCGCCCATTATATATTGAAAATCGGCGACGGAGCTAAGGGCAATGAGAGTCTTCTTTCCATATCATAGCATGCAAATCGCTTGCACCCAACCGACACCAACGCCAGGCGTTCCCGTATCTGTGGCCCAGTCGGCTGATCCGGCTGAGCGAAGGATGACCGAAGCTGCACGTCACCGACCACGCTCTGAAGTGGAGGTCAACTGAACTTGGTTATTGACGAATAGCTCATTGTTACTGATACATTACAGAAAGGCAATCAGGTATACCTAGTTGGCCTCGCACAACGTTTCACTACTCGTGTTTTGGTATGCAGATGGCGTCGAGCGACGAAGCCCTCGACTAACTGGTGCAAGTCATTGGAGCCAAGAACTATAGCGTATAGAAGCCACATCTAAGTTAAAATAAAATGCTTAACAACGCTGCTGAACGAGAGAAATTTCGAATTGTGAACAAATGATACGAGACATGTACAAATGCTGTACCAGGCATATGCGGTCGTGCTTGGGCGATGGCCCGACGGAAGGGGATCGCAAGAGCCCCGGTCTTATCTCACGTTGATCTTGTGAAGGTGCTACGGCAAAGCGTGGTTAGTGACGTCTTAAAAAGCTTGAGATAGATCAACTCACGGTTGGGCCGGATGCTCACCCTCTGCATGAAAGTCCCGTAGTTCAGGGCTTTTGAAAACTTCACGACAAAAAAAACATTGGTAATGCTTATGCTCTGTACTCGATCAGCTTCGAGGGCGCACTGCCAGAACAGGCTCGGCTTACCCTCCGAAACAGCGACTGGAGATGGGTCGACCTGAGATAGCTTTTCCGGGTTTGATTCAATATCCTTGGCTTTCACTGCGACGGTCAGTCGTATGACAGGCATTCATTCTCAATTTCCGCACTCTTTTCATGTGGTTGTGGCTGTTGATTGATATCCGCTGGATATGTGCTCGTACGGTTGTCATGGTGTCGAAAAGAAGTCCTGAATTGAGGGAAGCATGAAAACTAGCCTTGGAAGAGATCGTGTAGCCTTAGTACTGGACGAGAAGGCTCAATGATTCCGTCGCTAGCTGATAGCATTGCCATGACGGTAGTAGCGCAAAAAGTGAAGGGCGGTGAGAAATGAAGGACCTCAGAGCGATCAAGTAACAGCCAACGGGTCCAGTCGTATAAATACCAACTGACAATAATTACGCATTCTAGATAACGAGCTCGAGCCACTGTGCTGACCTCCGAAGGAATTCCTCGTAGATGCATTACTAGTGCTGTACTATGATCTAGACCCCACGACCTTCTTTATCGGAAAAGCAAACAGGCTTCAAATTTGCCCGCAAAAACGTATGGGTGTGCACACATATAGCATACGAAAGTCTTGATCTATTCTACGTAGCTAAGTTTCCCCGAGTACCTTTCGTGAATACAGATGCTCTTGTAATGAAGCACTTTTGAGATCACGTGCATCAATGTGCTCGAAGCGAGTACTCCGGCTCGCAGTAGAATATACTGATAGCGGTAATGTCCAAGGGAAGATCACCTATAGTATTCTAAATATCTGGCTTCACTAACCGTCCTTATGAGTACCAACCCTTCTGTAGCGACGCTCAAGAGACAATTTCCATGTTAAGTTGATTAGTTGAATACTGAGATTAGACTCCACGACCTCGCTGAGGTACAACCTCTGAACATTCCCACACTCAAACACTTATAACCACTGCTTATGAAAAGATTTTGGCTACCTTGACCTGCTGAAGTCTTTGCTGAGATTTTAATTTCTCCTGCAGTGAAGGTGGACAGTTCTGGCTGATGAACCACAGCGACATCTCTTCCGCACATTCGAAGTGAACAGTCAGGCCAGTAGTCCTAGCTAAATTCATCCACCCTCTGCTTAGAAGCGAAGTAAAGAAACAAATCTGCAACCAGGTACTGGCAATCCTCAGATATGGCGGCATTGACTGTATCTCTGAACGCTTCGTCGACGATCGGCTGAAATTCTCCCAACACCTTAGTCTTTGTTTGCATCAATACGGCTAACCAGGGCTGCGGATCCTGACAGTATGAGGTGATGCTGGTGAGAGCCTTTTTCTGCGTTGCATATACTTTAGCAAATAAGCCGTACTGTGCCTCATGTAACACTTGCCTGAACATCAGCAAGAGCTTGCTGATCGACATCGAGAAAAGTCATCATTTGTTGCGCAGTGACTTTGTGCGCGTCTTCCGAGAGAAGCTGAAATATAGGCATGTCTGTGGTCCTGGAGAGTGAGCCATTGAGCATAAGGGTACCCTTTGCTCTAGTTGAATCGATCGGCAACATAGGACTAATAGAAGTCCTTAACTGTGGTATGACACATGTTAATTAAGGTCACTTTGTGTATATCTTGATAGTTTACCTCGAGTTCTGTGGTATCGTGTAGGTAGGTTTCATAAGCTCGCTTCTGTGGTAGCTTCGATAACTTGTCCTTTCGATGTCAGCGAAATAGAGGTAGAATAGCTTCCCGGTCACAACTACCTAGTCGTGAAATGATACGTCCGCAAGGGGTGGGTTTCCCGTTTCGAGTTCCTTTTATGAACCACAATAGTGCCTAGCATTCAGAGTCAGCATTATGTACTGAGGGAAATGTTGCAACTCTTTTTACCTGTCAGGTATTGCAACGAACACATTCTCCTATAGGTGGTGGTGTTAGTCAATCTCCTCCGCCTTTGTAATAATAAATCCTACCTCATGACATGTGCTGCCCTTTAGTGCTTGTGAAGGTTCATTTTGTGCAGATAAAGCCTCCCTTGGTGATTGTGCGGACGGGGTGGAATCTCTCGGTACACAATCGAAGATGGTTTCGTTCGTCAACTTTGAGGAGACCTCCGTCAGTATCAACTTAGTGAGCTTGCTTCATGCACTTACTTGGCGCGCTTGGCTGAAAAACAGATACCGCAGTGTGATGGTAGTAGAATTCTCTCTTTGGGCCAGTAAGTAACTATCTTTCACCAGAGCACGTGCTGCTTCATTCCTAACGTTAGAAAGCAACTCTAGCCATTTGTTTGGTATTTTGCGGGACAAAGTCTTATCAGAAATGATGTGATCAGCAGCATGTCGGTCCAGCAAGCGTAACCTTTTGCTAGCATGTTCCTGCTCGCCTTACATCAGTGTGCCGCAGCCGATGACTGATAAGTGTACATACCACGAGCTCTTCATGTTCTTGCGGAGATATATAGTATTCCTGTTGCGTTTTGACTTCCAAAATGGCGATGTCAAGCAGTGAAAACATTCGCACCCGTTGGCCTTGAATGGCAGGCTGTGCGCAGCCTGGCTCTCCTTGTGTCGCTTCAGCTCATTGCAGTTGGTGTAGATATTGTCGATAAAAGTGAGGTTGTGTTTCTGATACTATGAGTACTTAGCTGTCGTTGTGAGAGCAGGTTTGCGAGCCGCGCGAGTAGTAGACTGTCTGGCGGCGTAGGCGGTCGAGCTATCAATACCCAGTGAATGCTTTTTAGTGATGTTGAGGATTTTGGGCTCGATTTCGATGAACTTGCTGACGTTGCGGGAGCTTAGGTTGTCTATGATGGTGTCTATCGTGTTAGGGAGAGTGGCTAGAAAGAACGAACCTTTGACTTCATCTGACTTGAATATGGACTTTATGGCTTTCGCTATAGATTGATTTGATGACGCGCAGCGCTTCGCCATTTGCGTCCAACGTTGATGGAACTCGTCAAGGTGCAGTCTTAGATTATCTCCGTTAGCGTAGCGTAGGTTGGTTAGTGACCGGAATAGTATGATGGACGTGTTGCTAGTGTCTTGGTTGAAGTGGTCGCCAAGGTGTTTCTAGGCGGCGGGGGAGGTGTCGCATGATGCGATAGATATTGTGAGGTTATTGTGGACTGACGACAGGAGCATTACCATTGCTTTGTTATTGTCAGCTTCCCATTTAGCTACTGGCTTGTTATCCTCGTTTCCTTGAGGTTGTGCCAGCTTACCTGCAATGATAGGCCAGAGTGTAGTATAGCGAAGAGTAACTGTCTATGCTGACTGCCATTCTGGATAGTTATCGCCGCGTGCGGCGAGTTTTGGGAGTGAATTTGGATCAAGCTTGAATGAGAAACTTGACGCTATTGTAAGTGGGGATCGCGTGTGTTAAGTGGCTTGCTGATGGTAGTAGTACGCGTCAACTGACAGTAGCGACGTGAGGGTGTATCAATTATTTAACAATTATTTAGTAAAAAAGGTAGCGGCGTGAGCCGGGCTTATAACCTGTTGAAAATAAGGAGTTGAGTAAACAAGTTATTGATTGAATACTTGGCTGAGCTGCCTATAGAGTATCTACGCTAACCCCAAACCAGGATGTAAACACTGAAACCAACACCGCTTTCCTCTATATCTCCTATATACGCCAGTAGCTCCTTAGATGGCGCAGGAGTAGATCAACTAACCGTAGGTGCGGTTACCTTAGTAATTTCAACATTCCCTACGCTACCTCACGCTACGGATCCATCTCAAATTCGACAGCCATGATCTTGCACCTAGCCGTCCATGATGATCACATCTCCTGATGCCTCTTAGTCGGACTCGAGCTGCGACCGGCATCTGATTCCTCTTCCGACTTCCTACGCTTTCTTTTTTCTCCCTGGTCCTTCGACCAGTCCTTAGGTGTTGAAATGTCATCAGAATCAATATCCTCGAGATCATCTACGCGGTAAGACGTAATGGGTGATGTTCCTGTGCTGGAATCCGAAAGTGGCGTACCGGAATTCAGGTTCTTAACCCTCTCCACGAGCTTTTTCTCAGTAGCCTTGATTATAGCCATGCTGGCCTTTCGCGGAAGCTAAGGAGGTAACACCGCCGTGAACCAGTTCTCATGGTATCTAGGATACAGAATGCTTTTGTCGGCGTTCTTATTAACGTACTTGATGAGCGCGTGGCATGCCGGACAGCAGCGCTTCGATACGGGAAGAACTTTCGCGGGGTCAGCAAATCTATCGACGGTGTCTTTGGATGGTAGTTGGAGGTATGGATTTTCGCTATTCTCATTAGAGCTAACTTGTATCTTGTGAAGAAGCTGAAGGGATAATATCAGAGTCTCGCAGTGGAAGTTGCCATCGAAACTTTTCTCGTCCTCCCATTTCGTATCCGATATTACAGGCTTTCCGTCCTTTGTCTGCTCGTGTTGCTGGATGAAAGCCTTGATTTTTGCAACGTTGTCTGGTCCAATCTTGAGAGTCTCCATAACCTTCCTCATCGACATCATATTACTATCTGCCTGGTCTTGGAAGCAACGTACGTACTCGAACCTAGTAGCTTTTAAGAAACTGTGTGTTTTTTTATCGTGTGTATCGCCAGAACCTTTGCCTAGACTATTAACTACTTTTTGATGAAGGCATAATAGATCTATATACTTCAATGCTGCTAGATTCCATTTCTGCTGAAGTCCAGCTGAGTCAAATCGGAGGCTCGGCCGAACAACGCAGCCATGGCTGATGGCGCGCTGCTTGGGTTGTCGATCGTCCTATGAAAAGAATGTGGTGGGCGGGTCAGGGCGCGAAAGGGCCGGGCGAAATCTCTTTGTGTGCTCTCAGTCAACCGGAAAAGTGGGACATTAGCCACTTGAAATATAGCAGCCAGGCGACAACAAGGTGCTTACAACCTTCTTTTAAGGTATTAATAAGGATAGCTAGAGTAATACAAGGCTCCCAGATAAAATATTTACGAGTATATTATCTATTGTATACATCAAGCATGAACATTAGGAGCATGGCGCCGCGATTCCTCCGAGGGAATGGGGTTGGTCTTGAGGAAGGCGCCCGTGCTTTCGGCAGCGTACATGGAGATGACATCGACTTTCCACTCTATGCCAGCGTGTCTTATGGCCTGTAAATATTGCTTAGCAAAGCAGAGGGCGTGTGGGTCGAATGAAGGTTACTCACCTTTGCGACGCCCTCCTCATTGCGCTCTAACTCCTGCTTCGTCTGCGCAATGCGCGCAATGTAGAGCTCGCAGCCCGGCACCATGTGCATCACAAGCCGCGCCATGAACGTCCCATGCCCATATTCATCCACCTCAGTCTCAGACGGCGGTTCTGCCGCAAAGTCCCGCCAACCCTTGAAGCACTTCGCCGCCTGGAAAGATTTCAAGGTCAAGTCGCAGCCCGTGTCGAGAATAGCAATCCGTACCGGGGGCAACTTGATTCCCATTCTGACATCTAATATACGTCTCCGATGGAAAACCAAGTTGGAGATGGCGCGGATATCCTCGAACCACCTTTCAGCACTTCCTTCCACTCGCCGATCGCGGTTGAAGTTTGGGGTCTGTACGCGGTTCCAGAGCTCCTGAATCTCAGCTTTGTCCGGGTCGTCTGAAAAGGTGGACCGACGGCGCACCTTGGCGTGCTGCTGCTTGCGGGGTTTTATGAACATGTCATCGTTTCCGTCGTCGTTGCCGACCTTAGCAAACCAGTAGAGCGGCGACACGACGTTGTGGTAGATGGCCTCTCGGCGGTCCTGCACGGCGCGTTTCTGTACTCTGTCCGCTTCTGGCCCTCGGCTGCTTTCTGGTGCGGTGAGAGCTTCTCGTACTCTTCTGGAGTTAGCCTGCTTCGCCGTTTGCGGGTGCTGGGGCTTTCGATGAACTTGCCGGGGTTCAGGCAGTTTGAAATCGCAGTGTCGAAGGCTTTCTTGTACTTGCACGTTTCCCAGACTTCGTTATTGAGCCCCGCAAGTTGACTGCTTGCGTCCGAGTGTGCATCATTCACACTATCACGCAGTTCCTCAAGGTTCTCGTTAGCAGTCAGCGGTAGTAACCCCAGGTTCTCGCCGCGTCCAATCTCAAGCAGGATGATACCCAGTGACAGAATCCGCGGATAACTGTGCGTCAAGTCATCCACCTCCAGGAACTCATTCGGCCCCGAAGGAATCTGCCCAAACGGAAAGCTCACAAACGCCTTGAGCTCCAACTTATCACTGCTCGTCTGGTCCTTCTTCTGCCGTGGCATGAACCAGATGTCCTCACTGCACCACCGCGCCGTCGTCAGCTCGCTCCCGTAGAACTCCCAGAAGCTGCGCGCGACGGCAAACGACAGCATGATCTTGTCTTTTGGGGTGAGGTCATACCGGCCCAAGTTGAGGAGTTCGGCGAGCGAGAGGCCCTTGCCGCGCGGCTTGCCGTACGGGAGCATGTGCGGGAGCTGGTGCTTGTGCAGATAGCAGTTGTGGTCCAGCTCGAGAAGGAGCTTAAGACCGGAGCGCGACTTACGTTCGCGCTCAAGGATGTGGCAGACGTCGCCGGCTTTCATGATGACGATTTGGCGGTCTGCGTCGTCTGGTGGTCCGGCCGCAGCCATGGCAGCAGATGACATCTTGGGCCTTTCGTCGGGTTTTCTATAGAAGCAATCAGCTCCAAATCACACAGTTTGTCTGGATAGGTTGCAGACAGACTCACAATGCAACACTTAGCGAGAAGTCCTGCCAGAACTCGAAATTCATAAAAGCCATGACGAGATCGAACTGGACAAGCTGTTTCACATTTCGTCCCTCGGTGCTGAGACACAATCTGGTGGGATGGCGAGGATTCATGCCCACCGGTACTTCTGACTTATGCACCGAGGACATACACGTCGCATGCTCCTCCAGTGCCGTAATTAAATTCTCACGGATGTCGTCCGGGTAGACATACTCGTCGTGCGGTTTGAGATGTCTGCCGTGCAGGCTGCTCTGGCCCACGCCGTCGAGCTTTCGGTTATCTGGCTCTAGCAGGTCGTAGAGCTCCTGGAAGCGGTTGGCATAGAATTCCACGTCGGTCTGTTTCGCGGCCAGGAAATTCTTGATGCCTGCACGCATCATCACCGGCCGCGACGAGAATAATATCTTTAATTTGTCGTAGATGCCGCGAGAACTTGGAGACGGCAGCCAGTTATTAGTCTCTTCACAGTCCTTGGCCTCGATTGCGGCCGACTTTGCTGGCCACTACAGTTTGGCAATTAGCAATTAGCAATCCTCACTCACCTAAAGGAACGCGTGGAGGAGACGGCGAACAGCATCGAACACATCGTGAAACTCCTAGAAGATTTAAAAGATAACTTAAGAAACGATGTTGGCAAAACAAAGGACCCGACTCAGAGATGTCGCCAAGAAAGAGGTATTCTAAAGAGAGTAAAGGGGTAAAGAGACAACGGTAATCAGCTTTTAGGCTACACACAACGCGAAAGAGAGCATGTGTGACTTGGGAAGACTAGTAGATATGTAACTAGAAGGAAGGGACTTGACGATATAAGGGTAAACTTACATCAGTAGCAATCTATGGATCTTGTTGAATTCCTTTTCGGGCGCCAGACCTGTTAGTGACCCGTTAATCATCCTAGCATGTACTACCTCTAACGTTATAGATGCCCTGATGGTCCCCTGGGTCAGGCGATGAGTCAGGCGAACGCAGTACACGCAATGAGAAGCATAACAGTCATGTGTAACTCCCCAGATCACCTGTTACCTAAAGACTACGTTCGCTTCGGCGCCTGATAATTAAGGAGCCTTCGTTCTCAGTTCCCAATGGTATGCCTCGCACTTGCAGACCTCATGACCTTGTAGTTAGACTCCGGTACAAAGTTTTCCCATTTAACGTTACCCCTCGAAGCTGGTGATGAACCACGCGCTTTCTAGCGCCCTGTCTGTCGACGTCGCCGCGCAAATCTTTCTTGGCTGCCGAAGACGTGAAGCCCTTTTCGCGAAAATTTGCATGCAAATTGAAGGAGACGACTCAGAACGCACATCACGTTCGGGCCAGCTGCATTAATACGAGAACACAAGCTAAACACATGCAAACAGGTTCCCGGAGTCATTATACGGCGAAAATCCTTGGCTCAATCCCTGCACTAAATTTGCTAATTACTGTTCCCGTTCCGGGTAACCTGGTCTTGCAGGTCACCATGGCGCTATGCAAGCTGGATGTCTGTTTCAACGATGCCCAACCTGATCACCTTGACGGCGACCTTCATCTGCGTCGCCGCGGGGTTGAAGTGCATATGTCAATTGCGCGCGGCGATGTCGAGGGAGGTAAAGTCAAAGGGCGGAGGTGGTCGAAGCTGTCCCGAGTCGCAAGGCGTGAGGTGATAGGTGAAGTGAACATCGTTTCGACCTGACTAGATACGTATGTGCAAGCGGTGAGTGTGGACTGTGAACGTGGTGAGCCAGGTGGGTAGGAAGGCGGTCGTCACGCTGTTGAGCAGCGATGACGTGGACAGCTGTCTGACAAGCGTATCAGTCTCCCTTTTGTCCTCCAACTATCAGACATGTGCCTGCAACATGATGTACGCGATGAGGTTACTTGGGCGCGGCTGCAATAGCTTGTCTCTCTCTTCGACACTGCAGTCACAAAGCTTAAAGCCAGGTCAGCTGCTGTATCGCCAATTATTGCTTCAGAGTGTATGGGTTGAAGCCTTCGGCTGGGCGGTCGGGACTAGGTCTCCTAAGATCGTTCATTCCTCCCTCTGTCTCTTGCTTGCCGGGGTAAGTGGCGGCGGCAGATGCGGTGCATCGCTCACGACATTTCCGATACCCAACACACCCTCTCCCGTCCCTAGGTCTGAGTTCTTCGAGCTTTTTGACATCGGACTGCGTCGTCGCGGTAGAGCCTCCATTGACTTCTCTTTCCGCATTAGAATCGCGGCTTTGATCTTGTCCAGCCGTGGCGATACAGCAAAATCGAGGATGTTGCGCATATATTTGCGCATGTTGGTGAGCTGCGTGTCGCCATCCATGGGGTCGAGGAATGCTTGGGCGATCTTCTTCATGCAATACTGTATTGATGACCCGTCCGCCGGGTTGATCTGTCGCCAGTGGACAAACAGAATGGCGGTCAACGTGTCGCAGGTGATGGAGAAGTGACATGTGTCGATTTCAGAAGGCGTGCAGCCGGCAGAGACGTAGAACTCGTACAGGTAGCGGACTATGGTTGCCCCGTCACGTGCGCCTTGTAAAGACGCGTGGTAATGGGTCTCGCTGCCTGACTGGCTCTTCCACTGGCAGGTAAGGAAGGGGAAATGGAGCTTGCCTGAGCGTGGGACCTTTGCCAATGCGCGCTCCTCGTCTAGCATCAGCGCTGGCTTTACGTCGGCCAGCTCGGCGGCCTGTGAGGTGATGTATGCAGTGGCGGTATCCGGGCGCGGCTGCGTCAGCTTCCCAACGTCGGACGGTCACGTCTGGTGCCAGAGGTAGATAGGCACGGTTCAGATTCACTTCAGGAACTGAATGTATCATCTCTTCCCCATCCTCGGCCTCGCCCACAAAAAGCAGGTCAGCGCAAAGCAGATCAATAGCGGCCCTCTCGCCCATCCCGCGCGCCCGCGGCTGCTTCTTCGTAATTCTCGCCGCCGACGGTGTGGTTGCTTCCCGCGCTGCCTCCCGTGCTGCCTTAACTACCTCGGAAATGTGCGTTTGTAGGGCAGGGGGGATTGTGTTCTTGCCGTTGGTGTTGATACTATATGCATTGAGGCGCGTTTTGGGGTCAATCTTGGTGGCCGTGGCCCGCGTGGGCGACGAGTCTCGAGACTCGGATAGGGTTGCCATCGAGGTGTCAGAGGGGAGAGGCAACCAGCTGGCGTGCGTCGAAGACTGCGAGAGCTCCCAGCGCCGCAGGTTCTCGCGGGTGAGAGTGAATTGAGACGAACTCGGCGCCTGAGGGGTCAGGAGTCGAAGGCGCTTCTGGGACGATGTACAGCGGACGTGTAGGTCTTCGGATCGCGCGCGCTTTGTAGGCATAAACGATGAACTGATGGAGCAGCACGGAAGATGTATGATGTGTGATGCCGTAGGCGGTGGTGTGGGTGAGAAGTCCGTGCGTCAGAAGGAGCTCGTGTTATCTGAACGCTAGGGCCACCCCGCATGCTTAGATGCGTCTTTTCCTCTAAGATGGTGGACGCATTTGCTACGAGGCTTTACAAGGGGCCCTCCTGTACGGGCTGACGCGAGGGTGGCAATATATCAGTGCGTTATGCCCGTGAATGGAACATTCCGGATACTATACCTGAATGCGTAAGCAGAATACTACCTCCAGCCACGCTTGAACAGGAACGCCGCCGCCACCACGGTCACCACGAAACCCGCTAAAACAACCCGCATGAATGTAAGCAGCCCATATCAGAGGCCCCCCTGGAAGCTGCGATGAGTCGCTGGGAGCGCGCCAGTAGCCACCGCCGCCTGGATTATCCTCACACCTTTGCCTTTCGCGACTTGCGTCCACCGTCACCGTATCGTTCCTGTTCGTACAAGTTATCGTTTCGCCACGCACTATTTTCAGAAAGGTTATGTACGATGGCTTTTAGGATCGTGCCTGGATAGTACAGGAGATCCTCCTAGCACGCGCCGTGATCCTTCTCATCGACGAAGAAGAAATCCCCATACACGATTTCATTGCAAATGTGGAAGCATGCATAGGCACTATAAGCAGCGAGTAGTTACAGTCCAGGCTCTTTCGGTGTACCAGATACGTAGGCGAATCGTCGAGTCTCCGTGGGGAGCCGCTTCTAAATCTGCTTTCTCGATTTTTCGTACAGCAGTACAGCAGTACAGCATTCCGCGGGATCAAATTTTTCTTTACTTTCTCTATACCGAGCTGAAACTAGCCCGCTTGTAGACTACAGACCTCAGAGTGCCGATCTCAAAGTTCAGGTACTTAGCTTATCTTAAGAGCAGCTCTGCATCTGTACAGCCGCTGTAGTTAGCAAATGCTTGGAGCTTGACCATATCATGGCGTGGGCTGAGTTACGGGGCAATCGGTATCCTTAGCTTGAATTCAACGTTACTCAGCCCGGGCATTCCTTTCTGGCACTCGCATGTTCGATTTCGTATACATTGCGTTACGCCGTACGGAAGACTTTCGCAGGCGAACACCCATCCTGTCTTGAAATTGGTCACCGAAAGTGCTTCCAAAAGATACCTTGGATGGATCCCAAGGTGGCGGAAGGCTCCGTACCCGTTTGGATTCAAGATGGCCACATTGAAAGCTCCGAGAAGAGATATCTATGCACCTATGGCAATGGTCTGGAGGTCTTTCATCAATCGGATGGAGTCCATTATGTTGTCCAAGTCTCTTTTCCTGTCTTGGCACAAATAGGCCAAAGTATTTCCGGACTATGCAATGGAGCCTTGGGGAAGGAAGCGTTTCCCGAGGGTCTCGACCGCCCACGCATTAGATATCGAGAATCAGATGGCCTCTAGAAAATGACGACACCAGATTACATCCGTGCCAATTAGACCAAGCAGCAATGCACTTGTAGGTAGAATCGCTCTCTGGACTGAGATAGGCCAGAGTCTTCCGAATTCCGATCCTAGGTCAGGTGAGACCGCTACATTGTATTCACTACATAGTATGAGCAGCTTGCAAGCCTTGGTATTATATGCTGAATTAGTCTACTACTCCTAGAACACGTCTCTATACTTCTGCGATAATTACATACTATTTGCAAGTAGCAACAGCGAGTAGCGCTCTTAGCACCATGAGAATCTACTCTATTACCGATTTTGGTGATCTACGTGGCTTTGAGCGCGTGGAAAACGTCTGCGGAGACGTATTCTTAAGCCATAGCCGGCGGATTTGCAAACATGGTAAGTCAGGTAATTGTAATTCCAATCAATCAACCAGAAAATGGTAAGAAAACCTAGACACCAACAATCTAGATCGGTCTCGACGTCTCAACAGAATGGAAATGATATAATGGTAACATGAACTGAGAACAAGGCTAGTAAAAATAGTAGTAATCGCGATATGAGGAGATCCGAGCCTTTTGGGGGCATAAAGGCTAAGTGCGGTTTCTATTTCTTTTCTTTCCCTTCTCTGGTTCTTTCCAATTGCTTCCTCCTGCTCCCGCTTCTAGCTCATCATTGCTCTAGGTAGAACCCCTGTCGATCATACACACACCTCCGCCCCAAACCCGCTGTCTGAAACATGTTCAAATCCTGGTCCGAGCCTCAACTGGCGGCCAATCAAAATCCTCTATAAAAGTATTTTTGCAAATTCACATCCCAGAACTCATCTTGGCTAAGTGCCTTAACGAATTGCCGTGCGGCATCTCCTGCCCCGAAACTCTCATCTCTTGCAAATTTCTTGCCCCAATTCGAGTTCAGGAAATCCTGGATCTTTGCCACGTCAAATGCGGAGGCGTGCGTAATGGATGCCGCTTTTGCCCTATCCTGCTGGCGGGTTCCAATGTTAAGACTTGGAACTCCCAAAAATGGAGCTTCTCGTACTCCCGCACTGCTATTTCCAACGATGGCCTGGGCATTGGCCATAAATACTGAGAAGTCCCGAAATGGTACGCTTGGTAAGCAAAAGAATTTCTTCTTGTCGAGCTGCAGAATCTTCTCAAAGATTTGATCGCATCCCTGATCGTTGTTCGGGTAGATCAACAGAAAGTCTTTTCCGCTTTCTGTGAGACAAGAGAAAAGCTGCTCAAATTGCTCTCCGATCGTTTGGGTTTCCGATGTAACCGAGTGGAAAATGACGATGCCATACCGGTCGAACAGAATCCCATGTCGACGTTTTACATCTTCGAGGGAGGTGCTGCTATGATACGCGTGGATGTCCAACTCCGGAGATCCGATGTTGAAGACCGTACCAGGTTTTTCGCCGAGAGAAATGACGCGTCTCCTAGCATCCTCTGAACTAACAAAGTGATATATGCTTAGCTTCGAGTTGCAGTGCCTGTAACTGTCGTCAATTGACCCAGATAGCTCACCGCCCTCTACGTGGGCACATCGAATCGAGTTTGTTGCACTGACGAAGCAAGCGGCAAAAGCTTCGATACGATCCCCATGCGCGATGAGAAGGTCTGGACGATTCTCTTGTATGTAGTCTGAGAGACCAAGGACGGTTTTTGACAGGATGACTGCCTGGGAGTCGCCAGGTGCTTGGTTGATGAATTCGTGTACTGAGTCAACTTCAGATTCATATATGTCATGCTTGGTTTTGCCGAACTTTTTCATCATGTGCATGCCGGTCACGAAGAAACGGACAAAGTATCCCGCTTCCTTCGCAGCGTGTGCCAATGGTGCTAGCTTCCCGAAATCGGCCCGCGTACTTGTTATGAATAGAAGACTTTTCCTTGATTCGGGGTACTTGTTCAGTTTCCGAGTTTTCTCGAGCTGTTGTGTACTCCTTGGCCGATTCCTCTCCCGCCTTGCGAGTCGGCGTTGCTGTTGATGGCTTGGCATTGTTTCTTCCGCGATCCAAAAACAAAGTCCCTCCTCCAAACAATGAGCGGTTTGTGGCCTCAAGAAAGGTGAAGTTGATGTACTAAATAAGGGGACCTACTAGTATGTCACTACTATATGCGGTCCGAGCCGAAGGTTAATTGTATGTGAAATCCGTGTTGTGGTCTGACACCTGTAGGTATAGGGTTAGCCAGCTACCACCATCACGCGATCGCTAAAATATACCAAAGTAGGAATATTTGGGTAGTACCACCCATAACTGAAAGTACATTTGTATGAGGCTTATCACAGCAGTAGCAAACAGTTAGCACTACTGTACTCAATTAGACCTTAGTTGCGCCTTTAAGTACCACACTATTTAATGTAGTAGGCAGAGACCCGAGGCGGCTCTTACCAGTATACTTGTATCAACATTTTGGAATCGGTTCAGTGGCTGCAGGCTGAATGGTCATGCCATCCGACACTCTCGCCACTCTACCAGACCACGCGACGTTTCACTGAATAATTCATTAAAATATCACACAAAGATGGGTTGACAATCTTGATAATCACCTCATTATAGCATTAGCATCAGGATCCTTGTGCGAGTCCCTAGCTGGAGGGTTTAGTAGGAGAGCGTGATTCTCTCGCCTCGGTCACCTTCTATTATATATAGCCATCGATTTTTTCGCCCCGGTATCTTCGAACAAAGCCACCTTTGGATTTCAGAATTCAAGGAACTAAGCCGTCTACATCGCCGTACCCAGATCAACAATGTTTGCCAAGCTGCTCTCCGGATACATGCTACGATGTTTCCCGGTCATCCTCTCTTCTCTCTATCTAAATATAGCTGGGAAGTGCGGGCAGAATGGGTGAGTGGCATATTCGCTCTTGTACGTTCTCTTCGAATTAGAAATGCCGCGTGACCGCTGTATTACGCTCGACGGGCCGTAGCGAGTCTCCTTTATAGATAAGGCACTGAGCGCTAATATTCATAAGCACGCATCAGGCAACCGGGAACGCCGGAAAGGACCTGGATTTACGCCAAATCTCGACTTATATTCTCACTCCAAATTCATCTGATCCGCTCTTTGAAATGCGCAGAAAAACCATAACGCCGCGACTCCAGCAGCACGGCTTCAACGACACACAGTTTGTGTTCGGCATATACGTCCCCGATGACCCGGTCTACGCTTGTGCATTCGGCCATGGCCTAGTCGTTGAGAAAGCTCTTCAACGCCGACCTTTTCGACCGTTTATCATTCTCGAGGATGACGCGCTGCCAGAAGACGTATATGAGCCGGTGATCAGTATTCCGCCCGATGCCGACGCCTTATACTTGTCGTTTAGCTACTTCGGCGTGGACCTGGTATCTCCTCGTGGAAACGAAAGACTTGGAGGGGTCTATTATTCACCAACTACATTTCCCAACACAGTTCGGATCTATAACATGTTGTCTGCGCACGCAGTCCTTATCCTGACCGAGCGATTCGCTTATAGCTGGATGCGTTGTTCAGTGGAGGCCAGTGCCAAATCACTGCCCGCGGATGTCCTAACCGCATTAACGCAGCGTGACTATAACGTCTACGCACAACCCAGTCCCATATTTTATCAGGCCGGCGCGTTAGGTGGCTATGAGGATGCTACCAGGGTTAAGCTTCAGGGTATAAAGATTGATGACAAGGATGCTCTTCCCGCTTCCTCCAAGGCATTGAAATCAGTTGCAGTCCGCATGGGAAAGTTTGGAGCACAAGTCCGCAACGACGCCTAGTGGCACCAAAGAGTTAGGCGGGTCGTACGCAGATCCGTTTTAAAAGGCCTGCGCGGCGCTCAAAAAGCCACAGTATCTCGGCTTGTCTTCATATTTCCTATCTAGTCAAGATTAGCTCATCGAGTGCGCTATCCAAATCGATATCAAATGCGGAATTATCGTAGTAGCTATCTTCTATTCTTTCTAAATGATGTCCCCACACAGTAGCTCTTCCTCTTTACCGCTACTACCATACGAATTGATGCGTCGTTACTTACGAAGACTCCTGCTCATCCGTAGCATCAAAAAACAAGGTACCCCCCGATTCCGAGGAATTATCACTAGATTCGCCGTCACAACCCCATGACCTATAGGCATCAACGAGTTTCTGAAAGGCCTCCGCGGTACCATCAAAATCCGTGTTTTCGTTGCAGTTGCCTTGATAACGGTCTGAAAAGTAGTCCGTAGCCGTATGCCCAATACCGTCCTTTGCGTCCAGGTCAACTCCACCTCCACTTTGCGCTAGCAACTCCATAACTTCTGGGCCGGCCGACGAAGCAGCGCAATGAAGGACTGTGCGACCATCTGGAAGAACCGATTTCAGGTTAGCGCCGGACCCGAGCAGCACCCTCAGGATATGCGGCTTGTTCAGTAATACCGCGTGTATCACAGGAGTCTTGCCCCAGTGGTCCGGTGCCTCCATGTCCGCCCCATGCTGAACCAGGTACTCCACATTCTTCATCTTACCGTACTTCACTGCGACCACCAAGGGGCTTTCAGACTCCTCACCCTTATGCGAATTTAAATCGGCGCCACTTGCCAGAAGCCTTTCAACAACATCTATTGAGTGTTTGAACTCATTCGTCACGCACCAGTGTAGAGGCGTCCAGCCTGACGAAGAAGGCTTATTTGGATCTGCGCTGTGACCCAACAGGGCTTCCGTGATGGGCAAATTTGCGCTGACTGCCGCCCAGTGAAGAGGTGTGATGCCGCGATCGTCTACCGTATTGGAATCTGCCCCCCATTTCAAAAGTGTCGTCACCCAAGACGCGTCGTTGCGACGGACGGCCCACGCCAGTGGGGTCTGACCATAGCAGTCCGTCTCGTTGATGCTGCTATGAAATTTGAAAATTTCTGTGTGCTTGTGGTCCGCGGCGTCGTTCTGAATAACAGCTTGATGTAACTCTGTAAGCTGCATGCGATCATCAATGTCTGTCCCTTCATAGAGGAACTTGTATCTCGAGGCCGCGTCGCTAGAACGTTGAGTGACGACTTCTTCGTATGCTTCCGTAGCTGTCGACCTGTGAAATTTGTTATACCAATGCACAGAATCCCCATGACTTTTGCGTACCTTCCAAACGAATCCTCTAGTAGTTGATCCGCTCCGCTGTGCAGTAGTAGCTTGCATAGATCCAACTTGCCGACTCGAAATGCCCGCTGGCTCCCTTAGCTCTGTAGCCCACAATTCCTTTCGCCTCACCAATGGGTCGTCAACTTACAAGCAGAAGAGATTCTCCGTCCGGCAGGATATCAAATGGGGTCACCGTACGGGCAACGAGGAGCTGCTGAAGCCCCGGCAGTGAACCGAGGTTGATAGTTCTCCAGACCTCATCGTCCTGCAACAATACTCTAGGTGTCCTAACGCTCAGGGTTGCTCCGCGCCCCTGCAGACCGGTGTAGTTAACCGTCAAACAGAGGGCGCGGGCGAACGCCCATTGTGGAAAGAAGTAGGAAACCTGGGAGAACAATGGCTTGTTCCGCTTGCATCCCTCCTCGTTGCAAGATGGCGGCCGTATTAGGAAGGGAGACCCTGAATAGCGGTAGAAAAGAATGCCGAGCGTGGAAACTAGCCATCTGGGAGTGCGAAGGTTAACTCTTACGTGACACTGACAGGTACACCCTTGGCTGCAGGTTTGACTCATTATCGACGTGCGGACCTTAACAAAGGTCTCAGTACGTGTCTCATTCTGATATTGTGAAAGCTCAGCGACTTGGCGTTCAAGTGTAGTCGAAAGGGTCGCGGTCTGCCTGCTAGTTGTTACAGCGACTTCCTGCACGTTCAAGAGAATTCGCGTCTGTGTGTGGCTTTCTTGAATTAGTCTTGGATTGCTCTCCACTCCATGCGGTTAATCTTGTTCGAAACTAAGCAACTGACTAGGGTTCCGGCGTACCTCTGGATCATCCCGATTGCTGAAGAGATACCCACAAAATTGAGCTTGTCTTCCCTTACCGTATATCGTATCTTCTCAAGTCGATCTGACTCTTTGGTGAAGTGGAGAGCTGCTTTCAGTCTGCCCCCCCTGGTTGCGTACTTGGTTAACACAGTATCCAAGAAGTCTTCGAGTTCTTTCACGTGCTTCTTCGATTGCTTGACAAGTACTTCCAGATAACTTATAGTGCTTTCGAGATTCTCACATTGAGGATCCTTCAGGGACCCAAGTGCTGCATTCAGAACCACAAGCAGTGCTTGAAAATCCGAGACCTTTCCCAGATTAGTGACGATTTGGACAGGAATTGAATTCAAGCCCGCATTTGTGTTTCCGCAGCGAACAAGGATAATATTGTTGCTCACTTCGTTTGCTAATGCCATAACTCCTTGCGGCACATCCTGTACCCCGCAACATATCGTTTGGATTCCTGTGGAAACAACGGCTACCGCTTGAATTAAGGCAATGACACTGGCAGTGATGGAGAGAGGATCCATGGTTGCGCAGCGAGAGCTAGGCTGATCTGTGTGCCAAATGACCTTGGCATTTAATCTGTGTTTCTAAGAATGGGCGAATGAATTTTGCTTCAAGGGATCCCCAGAATTAAATGCCATCGTCGGTGAAGTGTGGCACGATCATAATGATTATGTCGTATCAGGCCATGGTGGCCTCCGCTCGCTTTCGTTTGGAAGCACGGACCCATGGGCGTACAACATGATCCCACCACTGCAGGCAGATGATCATCCTCACATAGTCATTAGTGGTGTGACTCATTTGCGGCAAGTATCACATTATTGAGTTCGGGGTTAGGATTTTTCAATGTTGAGTTTGAGGTCTCTGGAGATCAGAGAGAAGCATCAATACTCAAGCGCGCAGGAAGTTTCAGAGTCACGTTTTTGCCACCAGCTCGGCCGAGGCAACCACAAGTGGCAAAATTGCAACACCTAGTTGTAGATAGTCACGATAGATATTGTAGATATCAAAAAAAGCTGTATTTTGTTGTAGCAGCTACTAATTGATCTCTCATGCATAAAAATTGTTGTTACCACGCTCATCACGGCATTTTTCGAGCGTCTGCTTGAATTTCTCGCACTCAGCAGTAATAAGATCCTTATCTAAAGCCTGCTAGGCATTTATTAATCTCTTAATTATAGCTTCTCGTGATAGCTGGTTTTGGTGGTGAGTAGATCGTAGCTTTTTAAACTGGTCTTTTAAGTAATCCTAGATCCTCTCTATACGGTTAAGGTCAGGCGATAGTGCTAGCTAGCTTATAATTCTGACCCATCTACCATATTTCTAGCGCTTATCTTCTGATAATCTCTTTGCTTTTAAGTGAGGTCCCGCGTTGTCTTTAACCACGTATACTGGACGGCTAATACGCTGTGAGATCTCGTACGCCTAAGGATACAGCTTTGGCTTTAATATAAGCTCACGATAGCGAAGCTAGTCTATACCACCAACGCCCTTATCACCTTGAGTACGCTTCTCGCGCTTAAAATGCTACTCTGGGCGTCTCTTACGGCGACGGCGGCCGCTTAGGAGAGGCTTAGCAACGTCGCGGAGGCTGTTCTGATAGTCAATCTCTTGTAATACTTGGTATTGAGTGGTGCCTGGTATACGAGTAAGGCGACGGTCCTCTGCTATATGGTGATCGTTCTCCTACATTCAGTTAGATAGCCTATAAAGCGTTGAAAATTCGCTTACGATACCTGGTTTTCAAGAGTTATAAGGTGCTTATTGAGCTGCTTCTCTGCTTCAGTTTCCTTCTCCTATATATAAAATAGCCCAGCTTTAAATCCTAAGTAGATAACGCCCTAGAACATGACTGACTTAAAGGTATCTGCTGGTAGGCGAGCGTAATCGAATAGATTGGAGCCTTTAAGGCGAGAGATCTTTGGCCGCTTGCGGTGATGGTTATTTTTAACTAGAGTCTTATCACTGAAAATAAAGACTGCTCGAAGTTGTAACTCACTAAGTGCCTACTTACAGAAGAGCTAATGCGTAAGCTGATGGTCCTCGTCGAGCTTAATCTTACGAGGTGGTACTGTTTTGACAATCTCTCGCTTTTTAAGAACGTCGCGGTAGGTTGTATATGGTATCTGGATACCAAGCAGATCCTCAGCAAGCTGAGTAACAGCGACATGAGGGCGATCCTGAGCGATCTCATCAGCTGTGGCGAGTTGTACGATTGTATCTGCCTCACAAGACTCCTCTAGGAAGCGCTCAGGTCGACCAGAACGCGGGAGATCGTGTATATAGAGTAGTAAGGTAGGTAGGTGAGGATTATTAGGATCGCAACCGGAGCGTGTGAGTGTGGTTTGCCATAGAGTTTGAGCACCGTTTGGAGAGACGTTCTCTAACTTTCGACTGATGTAAGTCCATCCACGCCCCTCTATTTTCATTGTAATAATAGCTGCACGCGACTCTATCGGTATCTGGCTCTTACCTGGTGCCATTTGTAATAAATTTGAGTGGGTGGTGGTGGAGTTATGGCTATCTAAAAATTATGGCTATCTGGAGCTGGCGTGTTGGTGTTCGGTTGCAGAAGCCCTCCAAACACGTGACTCTGAGACTTTCTGCGCGTACTGCGTTGCACGAGTAGAGTGGCGTTTCTAACGCACAGTGGCGCGCAAAGCTCTCTATCCTTTGCCACCGTTAGTAGGGAGGACTGCCTATTTCTGCGAGATTCCTTGAATAAGTTAGTACCATTGTTAGGTAGGGTCGCAGGGGTACAGGAGTATGCATAGTTGCGTGCGCATGACACGTAGTGAACAGGTGTTCGGCGAAACACGGTCGGAAGAGTCGATGAAGGGTCGATGAAGGGTCGACAAAATTGGCGCCGTCCACGCATTGGCTGAGCAGTGCATCGCATAGCTGTATCCCTCGCACTGCTACATTTGTTGATTGGTCAATTAACCGAAGGCAATATCAGGCAGTGTGGGGGATAGAGGAACTGAACATCAAAATTTAATCTAATCTACATCTAATCTTGATCATTGAATCTCCGAGCTACTCCGAGCTCCTCCGACCGTTTTCGGTCAGAAAACTGTCGGTCTATAAAAGACCGACTTAAAACAGCCCTGGATTAGACCGAATTCAAGAAATCGGTCTATTATAGGCCGTGCGTAGTCCATAGGGCCGTTGCCAAGCAACATTCAACTACCTCCGGAATCTATGACAGTGTGGAGTCTTGTTGAGTGGTTGACTGGCCGTATCGACGGTAACAATGGCTATGACGTTACTGAAGAGCAGGCTATTCTGCAGAACATCTTAAAATGGACTGCAAGAATACAAAGTCACCTCGATCCTGACAACAAACAACGAAGGGTTGTCTTGATCAGCTTAATTGGGCAGCAGGTGATGTTAAAATCGGGCGCCTGGGTAAGACTAGGTGGTATGCGTAGAGGCGAGTTCGTAGTACAAGATGGAGAGGGAGATGAAGAGGTGGTTCAGATGGATGAAATTGTGGCAGAGCATGTCAAGCATTAGTGCATGTAGCTAGTATCAGCAACTTTGATGCATGCACCGCATTTCTGTGAACGTATCCTGTGCGGAACGTCACTTAGCAAGGATCTGTCTTACTACGATGAAACATAGGCATGCTGCGTGTCCAAATTCGTTATGCTGCAGCTCCAGCCAGAGTCGCCTCTGAGTTTTTCTACGACTCTACCCCTCATCCTATCTCTTCTTCTGCTTTTGCTATGGACAAAACGACATTATTAAATCAGCACCATACTCCTCGCATTTACATGTCTTCCATCAGAGATCGGGACGCTGAAGAAGAGTTACGAGCTGGAGCAAAAATTGTTCGCCAGGGTGAACAAGAGCTCCATGATGTGCTCAATCCATATGATCTCGAGGCAGCAGCACGCGCGGTGTTCCCGGAGAATAAGTTTGCAAAGGCGCTACTCGAGGAATTTTTCATTCACGAGTTCACGTACGCCTAGCTTGCTCAAGCGCACTAGTAACAATGTTGGTTTTCGGCAACACGCGTGAAATAGGTTGTCTGCCCAATGAGGACAGACAATACCGAAGGCCTGGGGCATATGCACTCAAGTGTGTGAATCACGCAAAGTAGGTCGATATTAAAGTTACAAAAGGGATGAATTGAAGCCACCAAGGAGCTACGAAATCACCATTGCGCCTCCTATAAAGGAATTAAGGCGAGATATTCTGAATACACCTACTCCGATGTCCCATCTACATCCCCATCTACCCCTTCTCCACCCCCTCACGAATCAAAAATGGCCCCATAAGCCGGAATCCCCCTCGCCTCCATCGCGTACACGATACTCGTCGTAAACCGCTTATTACTAATAACGCACACCGCCTCCGCGCCACTTTCCTTCCAAAGCCTATACGCCATCAAGTTCATGTCCGGCTTCCCTTGAGTGCGTGTATTGTGTATGATGGCCTTAGGATCGCAGTCGAGTACACTGTTGATTATACCCCTCCCAAACGTCTCTTCTGGATTCGGTGCCGTCCATAAGATGCGCGTGGGCGTTTTCTTCGCCAGTATAACAGCCAAACACGGCCCAATACCCGATCCCGTAGCCACCAAAACCACAGACTTGAACAGCGTAGCAATACGCAGCACGCCACAAGCCGGAATCCCGCGAACATAAATACTCGTCGGAGCACGAGAAATCGTCCTTTTCGTAAAATCCCCCGCATTACTCACAATACACGAAAACCCTTTCCCCTCCGGGCCCGGATTCGTGATCGTCGCAAAGCCATGCCAGTCCCCGAGCGGACGCTCAGAAAGCCGCACTCCGGTTCCGACGGCCGGCGTTGTGTAGTCGAACCACAGGCGGATGGCGTGGGAGGAAAGGACTTCAGAGCGCACGGGCACTTTGCGGAGGAAGAGCCAGGGGAAGATAATGGCGATGGTGGCGATGGTTAGTAGCCAGATGGGCGCGGAGTGGAGATAGGCGTATGAAGCCGAGATGCCGAATGCGAGATCGCGCGTTGCGAAGAAGGTTTGGATCCAGAGGAGGATGAGGGCTGTCCAGCCTCCGAGGCGATGCGTGTGCTCCCATAAGTCGTGATGTTTTGCGCGGATGGTAGGATGGGATAGACATGCGAGAACCATTAACAGCGGCCAAATCAGGTACGTTAGTATAACGGGTGTGAGTGTGAGGCATCGAAGTGCCGGAGGTTTCCGGAATTCCAGGCTCGCACCCAGGGTAAAAACGGAGAACCACATAATCGCAGCTATAGCGCATCCGCTATGTATGCCGCCGATATGGAAAATCCTTGCGCAATGCCTACGAATAGCGAGAGGCCAAGATGTAGGGACTGAGCAGAAGATAGTGAAGAGTAGGTTGACGACCGGCTCGGATCGCATCAAGACCGCCATACATAGATTTGTCGCGGTGGCAGTAGCCAAATCGGCCAGCATGTATCGATCATCCTTGAGGTTCCGATAAAGGATGAAACAGGCGACTGCCACATTTGCCATGACGATGACGGTAAAGAATCGACGATACAGAATGAGTAGGCGGTGGCGCACCCATCTTCCTCCATGGAACCCGTTCTTTGGCGGTAGAGTGTCCGGATTCTCCTTCTCAGGGATGCTTGATGTGGAGACGTTGTATTTGGACAAGTTGCTCGATATGACGACAGAGCTAGAGGAAGCCTCACCCTTTTCAGCGTCTTTGCTGGAACCATTCGCAATCTGGGAGGGGTAGTAGAGCTCATTGGTGGTAAAGGACGAGCTCTTTGTGGAGAGAGGAGGGCGTGAGGCGCGAAGAGCGAGTGTGGCCAGTTGCTTCCTGTCCCACTTGCCGTTGGGACTGAGCGGCACGGAAGCGACATAAACCCATTTTGAGGGCACCGAGTAGTAAGGTAGATGTTGCCCGACGAAGGTGTCCAAGTCGTGCTCATCAATGAGGGTTGTGGCGCTATAGAAGCCATGGAGTGCGCCATCGATCATCGTCGCGCACGCTCGCATAATGCCGGGAAATTTCTGGTAAAATTAGCCTAGTGCATCCTGAATTCACAGCGAACTTACTTCAATGACTGCTGAAACACCATCGAGCTCAACGCGGAATCCCTTGATCTTCACTTGGTCATCTGCTCGACCGAATGTGTCCAGAGAGCCGTCTTCTCGCCACCGGACGATATCCCCGGTATTGAACATCATAAAACTACTCATGAGTAAGCGCGGTGAATGAGAAATAAGTGACACATACTAACCCGTTATTTAGAAACCTATCCGGCTTGTAACGTTTTGCAGTCAACTCTGGAAGGTTGATGTATCCAGGCGTAACGCCAACACCACCGACCCACATGGAACCTTTCTCGCCAAAAGGAACCGGGTTTTCATCTTCGTCAAGAATATACACATTGGTGTTGGGAAGTGGCTTGCCGATGCTCAGTGGTTGTCCCGGGGCGTGGATATGGATCGAGTTGAGGGTGCTAATCTCTGTAGGACCGCAGGCGTTGTAGAAGATTGCGCCATCTGCCCACTCGTCGGCGAGACTGCAAATGTATGAGCAATTGTTGAACGGAGAGACAGCCAGATATTCTTACGCTTGGGGACAGGGCTCACCGCCGGTCACGACTAATTTGATGTTTGGGAATTGTGATCGCTGATACCTTGAGAGTATAGAAGGCGTCGAGACAAAAACATGCACCTGGCGGCCTGGTCAGAAATATCTCTCATCTGAGGTGCAGAAATACAAACCTCACGAAGGGTATCCTCCCAATTAGATCCTCGGATGTGAAGAGTCCCTCCGTTGATAAGACAGGCAATGATTTCCCAAGCGCCTTGCGTGAATTAGTGGGTGGATGACGGGAATTTAGAGCGGACTCACCCATATCAAATGCGATATTCAGAAACTGGCCCACCTTTGTACCAACACCAATACCCAGACCTCCTGGCTGGAGAAGCAATGCATTCGTGACACCGCCGTGCAAAACATTTACACCTTTCGGCGTTCCAGTACTCCCTATGGAATCGATGTCAGACAACGCGGTACAGTTTAGCCATCCACAAACCTACCAGAAGTATAGATCACGTAGACTCCGTCGGACGATGACGTGGGTACTGATGGCCTTGCCTTGGAGCAAAAGGCTTCCATTTCCTTGCCAAGCAGCACAGTGATTACATCCTGATCCGCGAGTCGTTTCACCCTTTCTTCGAATTGAGGCAAACAAAGGACGAATCGTGCGCCGGTATCAGTCAGAATGTGTCGCAGCGCTTGGTCTGTGGAAATCCCCCCATCCACTGGCACGTACTGGCAGCCTGCCTTCAGGACAGCGAAAATACCAACGAGCATCTCGATAGAGCGTTGAACCACAAGGCAAACACGCTGTTTTGGCCTAAGTCCTGACTCGATGAGATGATTCGCGAGCTGGTTCGCCGCGGCATCGAGTTCAGAGTAGGTGATTGTCCTGCCATTGCATTTGGCAGCAGTGATCGATGGATGTATATCCACGATAGATTCGAAAGCTTCGTGGACCGTAAGAAACGGTACAGGTAGGGAAGGCCCTCTGCCAAAGCGAGAAATGAGTATTTGGTGCTCGAGAGTAAGCCCAGTTAGGCCGTGGAAAAGACCTGGTGATTCCATGCTGCAGTCGCAAACGCGAGAAAGAATGAACGAGTTTCCAAGTAGCTACTAATTGGATGTTAACGCACTCCAATGTAGTCTTATCTTATGTAGCTTTCGAGGTACCAAAGCTCGCGAACCGGCCGTTGTACCACAGTACCATTGTCGCCCATGCATAGCCAGGGTCGGTACTTGCCCAAGCGCTGCTGGCGCACGGTGCTCTTATATTGAAAGTCCACATGGAAACGGAGTGATGCTGGGTGAATATTGTGGATATTTCCTGCCGTGAGCTGCTGACACAAAGCTTTGAAATTTCAACTGGTGCGGTGAACGAGGAGCTCATTGGATCGCGCATAGTATTTGAGGCTGCAAGGGTCGAATAGTCGCCAGGGCATGCATAGGTTAGGTCCTTACCCCGGGCAATATACGGACCCTTTCCTGGAAGCGGAAGGTTCCTAGTCCAACATCCTAATTGAGGACGTGGAGAAAGATCTCGAGCTGGCTGTGCTGCCTAAACACCGGCTGTCAAAGGTCAAGCTCGGGGCACTCCCGCAGAGTGCAGGCCGCCGAAAGAAGTAACATGGAACATCTGTAGTGGAGGCGCGAAAGAACCGGACGAGCACAGGTCGGTATATTCCAGCGCTACAGCGAAGGATTGAAGCGGGGGAGTATGGTGTTGTACACTATGGCTTATAGTAGCACTAAATTGGGGGTAAAGTTAAGGATACTCGCTAAGGTGCGGAGCACCTTGGCCGGTGCGGCGAGTAATACGCGAGAACGTGTTCAGCACATGTGTAACACGTTTTTTATATAAATTTTGAGGCTAAAGTTTAAGAATATTTAGAACGCGTTTAAACACGTGAAGGACACGTTTAGGACATATTCTTAATATATTAGGTTAGGATTTGGGTTAGATGTAAGATTCGGGTCAGATCTAGAGTTAGGGTCTAAGGATTATAATATTATTGTGTGGTTGTGTGCGCGCTATCTTCTAAGCTATACTGCGTTGAGAGCGTACTTGACCTAACCCCCCAGTTGGTTGTCAAGGTCAGCTCCACTTTTCTCAACGTTAGGTGTGCTGCATCCTCACTATGGCTCTAACGGTTCACCCATGCGCCTTTCCTTGGCCGGTGATCAAGCGACTCGAGTCACGCCAACCTCCTGCTATAAAAGGCAACATGGTCAACAACACGTCGAATCCTATAACTCAAAAACCAATCCGCATTAGATCTCAATCCTAGGCTCATCGACCGCGACATGAATTCGGAAACGATCCAGACTTCCACCATCGTGGTGTCAACCAGCGAGAATGGTGTGGCCGTGGTAAAGTTGAATCGGCCGACGAAATGCAACTGCTTTTCGCAGGCTATGATAGAAGAGTTGACGCGGGCCCTTCATCGACTCGACCAAGATGCGGCTATCAGAGCTATTGTGCTCACTAGTATTGACAGCTCTCCGTTCTGCGGTATGCCCACAACATACGTCTGGGGATGGCATGGTCTTCCGCTAACCTGAACATATAGCCGGTGCAGATTTGAAGGAACTTGCGCAGATTTCCACGGCTGATGCATACCGAATCGGATGGCTGAAGGACCTGGAACATGGCTTCTCGTCGCTTCGGACGCCATGCATTGCCGCAGTACGGGGATATGCGGTGAGTGCCGCCTTCACATGCTTTTGATGCTCGCAGCTTCTCCCTCAGTGCCAAGCGCGGGCTGAACCGACAGTACGTTTGCTCGCTCGGGACTGACCGAAATGCACAGTTGGGTGGCGGCTTCGAAATTGCGCTCATGGTACCGACCCCTACTTCCCGAAATGCACAGCGGACACTAATCGGCTGACTGCCAGTGTGATATGATATACGCAACCGCAGATGCTCGATTTGGGCTTCCGGAAATTAAGTTGGGTACAATCCCAGGCGCCGGAGGAACCCAGCGGCTAACGAAGGCCGTTGGCAAGCAAAAGGTCTGTTCAGGAATGCATGATCTGGCGGTGACCTCGGCTGACTTCGCTCCCCAGGCCATGGAGATCATATTAACCGGTTCTCCTATTCCAGCGACCGACCTAGAGCGCTTCGGGATCGTGAACAAGGTGGTCGCGCAGGACCAAGATGTGGTTGCAGAGGCAGTCCGTGTCGCAGAGACGATCGCGGCGTTTTCGGCACCTGCATTGGGCTTAGCGAAGGAAGCTGTCAAGGCTGGTAAGTGCTCCTTCATCCGATTCGGAAAATAGTTTCAGGGTCTGACATGGGTTACAGCTGAGACCACTACGCTGAATGCGGGGCTGGAATATGAGTCGGCACTATATTACAGCAGCTTTGCACTTGCAGACTGCCGCGAGGGAATTGCAGCATTCTTGCAGAAGCGAGCACCGTGTTTCGAACATCGTTGACATTTTCGCGATATCGTGCGATGAGGGAGGACCTGGTGGCGAAGAGATATTTGGCGACATTTCCAACCAAGACTGCTTTCATACAGTATCAGCCCTTTCCTATGTGAAATTATCAGTTACATATATCGTTCCAATGTTATAGGTGGGACTCGGGGGCGGCCCACTCTTATGCAGCTGCGGGTGTTTCCCCGTGTTCGCGGGTAATCCATCTCCCACGGCCAAGAATCGCAAAAGGTACCACGGCCGTCTTGCAGGAGCGATGCCTTGATATTGAAATTCCCGGGTTTCTGGCAATCATGCGTTGAGGGAGTGCACGTCCTCCAGTTCTCCCGAGGTCCAGTTTCAAAGAATACTTGTCGCCTGCGTGCGCAGTGGATAAGTGTTTGCGATACCCCAGGTCAAATCCCGTAGATACAATAACTACACGTTCTCGGTGCGTAAGACATTATTAGCCGTAGTGGCTAAAATGGTAGATGAGTACTAGGAAGCATTATGCTCCGAGTTAGGAGCGAGAGGAAGTAGCCTAGCTAGCGCTAGGGGTAGGAGTCTCTTAAGAGAAAAGATTAAAGTATTATTATAATGCAATAATATAGAGTTAGGAAGATAAGGTTAGGTAGATAATTTAGGATAATATATAATATTATTACGTGCGTATTACTTATAATCTCTATCTTAAGGTTAGCCTATAAGAGGTTGGTATTAAATAATAATTATTATTTTCTATCTTTATACTAAGCTAGCTATTATACTCTTTAATCTTCACTAAACATCTTCCAAGGTTGGCGGCGGCATGCGGATGTGTGCTAGTCGCCAGTCTGCGAGCAAGAAATACAACGATTGTCGTCAAGCCAAAGATGAGGCCATCCAACGCATGCCGTAAAGAATAGAGCATGCTTCTACCTTTGTTATTGCGAGCCCGCCGATGTTTCCAGTGACTGGGCCATTGCAGGGTTTCATCAGGAGTCACTGCGCCACAAATGTTTACCGTGTCCGTGCATCAAATGCGCGCAATCACCAAATGCGCGGACTTTTACTAGGAAAAACTGTAGCGGGCACTACTTACTAGGGGTAGAGTGGATGCTGGGGCTAAAGTTGAAGGGAACGTGCGCAAGTATGTAGGGAGGTATTGTCAGTGGTTTAGGTCGTAGGCAAGTAGCTTCACAAAGGTTGCAGTGCTGTGGAAAGCAACGAGTAAGGAAGTTATTGATCTTGACTACGAGGTTTCTATCTATGCGCAACAGTGCGCCTATATACACGAGTGCTCTTGGCGGATTAGTAGGTTAGTGATGTCCAAGTATCGCTAATCCATAGATCGCGGATTAGTAGGTTAGTAATGGCCAAGCATCGCTAATCCACTAATCCAGTCACGTGTCTATATTATAGTTAGCCTCCTTAGGCCAACTATAGTCTAAGTATATTTTAGGGTAGTATCCCTTAGGGTTACTATCTAGGTTAATAGGAGGTAGGTTAGGTAGGCTAGTAAATAGGTAAGGGTTGGGTCGGGGTTAGGTTAGATTACGTAATAACCTAACCTAACCCAACCTAAGTTTACTAGGTTAGCGCTAGTAATAGGTTAGGTTAGGTTAGAGTTATATAGGCTCTAGGTTTAGGTTAGGTTAGTATAGACTAGGTTACCTTAGGTCTAAGTAATATATATTTCGTATTAAATATAATTTATTTTATTTTTACTAATAAGTATAATCATATTATTATAGTAAATAATTATAGTATATATAAAATACTTTATACTTATAATATTATATAATATTATATAACCTAATAGGTACTCTAACCTAACCTATACCTACGCTAGCGCTAGGTTTAACTAAACCTATACCTAAGGCCTATATAACCCTAACCTAACCTAACCTAAAGGGGTAGGAACCCTAACCTAACTTAAACCTAGAGTCTATATAACTCTAACCTAACCTAACCTATTAATAGGTACCCCTAATCTATTTACTAGCCTAAGGTTAGATAATATAGGTAACTCTATTATAAGCGTACCTATAATACTATCTCTCTCTTCTAGCTCTTCTAGTCTTTTATTATTCCTTTCTATATAGTAGTTATTATAAGTAGGGTAGTACCTACTTTAGGGTTCTAGGTTAACTTCCTCTATACCTTCTACTTCTACCCTAATATAACTTTCCTTAGCTAACTATATTCTATGTAATAGTATAGAAATAATACTCTACTCTTACTATACTATAAAGAGGCTTTCCTATATTATTTCTAAAAAGAATAGTTATACTTATAAAGTATATATTTATATAAATATATATTCTAGTTATAAATTATCTAGTATATTATTAGCTAAGTATAAGTTAATAATAGAGATTTATACGCCTAGGCTTATTACTATTAGGGAGAGGTATTAACTATATATAAGAAAAACTATTACTCTAGATTATAGAAGTAGAGAAGGCTTATAAAGATACCTTCTCTTAGATAGTATAGCTCTTAAGTAAGCTAGTAGCGAGTTAGACTTATCTTAAGTAGCTTTATAAGCTAAAAGCTTATAATAATAAAAGATTAGCTATATAGTTAGTAGTACTTAAAGCTAAGTTAGATTAAGAGGAGGTAGAAGAAGCTCCTCTTCTAGGTATAGTAAATAGATTAGGTAGTAATTAGCTCTCTAGTAATAGTATTATCCTTCTTAGGGGCTTAGCTAGTATAGGTTAGGAAATAGGTTTTAATAACTTTCTTAGTTTACTACTAAGTAGGTTAGAGTTAAGCTTTAATTTTAGAAGTCCTCTAGTAATATAGAGTTAAGGTTCTCCTCTAGTTCCTATATATCTTCCTATAGTTCTCCTTTAGTATTAGCTCCCCTCTAGCTAATTAAATAGTAATTCTTCCTATTCCTCTATTATTACCTTTTAATCTTATTTACTTCCTATTCTTTATTATCTTATCTATAGGTTATAGTCTTATAAGCTACTAGTTTAGTATCTTAGGGTACTTTTTCTAGTAGTAAAATATAAAAGATAGAGTATATCCTTATTTCTATAGGTAGTTTTAACTTATAGCTAACTAGAGTAATTTATTCTAGAATTTTATATAGTCTAATTTTAATATAGTCTAATTTTCTACTTAGCCTCTAACTCTTAATATTTTTTTATAAGAGCTAGACTTTCTCTCCTATTATAAAGTTTAGTCCCTTCTTATATTTCCTATTATAGTATTTATCTATCCTATAGTATAAGAAGTAGGCGTCTTCTCTTAGTTATTTTTAGATTTCCTATATTACTTCTACTATTTCCTCTACCCTCTAGCTATATAAAGTAAGTTCTCTAGGTTCTACTACTATATATAGCTTAAATCTATAGTTTATAAAGAAGGGTATTAGTTCTATCTTACTATACTATAATATATTATACGCGAGTTAGACTAGTAGTAATAGTACTACCTAATTATCTTACTTATAGTTTAGGTATATATATAGGTATTATTCTAGAGTCTAATTTATCCTTTCTATTTATCTATCTATTTAGGGGTAGAATACTATTAATATTCCTAGTTTAATTCTTATTTTTACTATAGTAGTTTTCTAGAACTTAGATATAAACTTAACGTCTTAGTCTAAGATTATTTTATCTAGGATCCTATATTCTACGAGTATATCTCTTAATATTATATATATAAATTATTCTATATTTAAGGCTTCTAGGTATAGTATAAAGTGCGCGTAGTAGGTAAGTTTTTCTACTACTATAAGGATTATATTATAGGCTACTTTTATTAGTAGGTCCTTGGATTTTAGTAGCTTAACTATAAAGTTAAGTAAGATAGTTCTCTATAGTCTCTCTACTAGTTCTATTAGTTAAAGCTCTCTATATAGTAGGTATTTATATATTTATATTAGTAG